>VOMN01103943.1:0-15078 GCA_014899125.1 Orchestia grillus
CTCACTACCTCAGGCGAAAAGTTTACAGCCTACAGTTGCAACTGAATGACGTCAGCTTATTATTTAAATATTTTAGCCCTTCAGTACAACTGAGGGAAAGTCTGAATATTTACAGAAAATATAGCTACCAAACAACAGCTTTCGTTTCATCCACGTTGAAAATTCGATATTTTTGATCATTCGTCAATCATTTTGCTTTCGACGCCTCGGTGCAGGCTGGACCAGCCCAATGACGGACATCTCAGCTTTAGAGTCTATCAACTTATTGACGAGAACGGCCTGGAATGTTCTACAATGCGCATGAAATCTGGCTTGAGTCAGGTGAGTCCTGACCTGTGATGACAGTGCTCACAACTGGACACCATGGCCAAAGTATTCACTAACCTAAGTTTTCTCTCTCATTCAATATACCGAGTAACTCCTTATCAGAACTATTCAAGTTAAGAAGAATTAGAGTAAAAACACTATTAAAACATTCGAAAGGAACAGATTTTCATTTGATTCGAAAATTAATTATTTGAAAAAGATCCTAACCTAGTTCATCAAAGCATCAATTAATTTTTTTAATCCTATTTCTTTGTATATTTTAGAAACATTGCAGTCAATTTTTTCAAGAATGTTGAATATATAATATATTCTTCTTAACGGGAACATTTTACAGTTGGGAGAGCGAAATAGCGAGAATAAGTTGCATCAGGGCCCATGTTCGACAAGAAAATGAAATATCGCAACAGTCATCGCAGCTGTAAAACATCCTAAAAAGTTCTCTGGCAGTTTTGTAATGCTGTCAGGTTTTGTAATGCTGTCATTTAATTTGATGATTGTAGTGAATTTTAATGATTATTTGCACGTTCGTAAATTGTCTTTCCGTATTAATACAACTTTGTGATGAAATCTGTCGGTAGTCGACACAGGGAGCTACCAAATTAAATACAGCCAAATTGAACTCAGTTTTAACGACAATGCCTGTGGGTACTCAAAGATAGCACGAGTTATCAAACTGCACGCAGATATTATTTTGCAACTTTATATTATTCAATAACTGAGCATACATAACTGCAAAACATGTCCGAGCTCTTAATTATTACAAAATCTCTTCAGCTTTCCTACATAGTATATTTGAACTATGTATTATATGCGAATGAGCAGTGCTTCCCTCGTAAAACCATTCGTCAGAGCGATTTAATCTCTGCTAAAGCTATCAATAGAAAATTGCTACGCTGTAAAATAGTCCTCAAATGGGCACCCCGTGATCGTCAGTGCCAATAACAGCCCGCGCCACTTTGCTGATCTGTACATCGATGGGCTGTGACGTGTCGAAGAGGTACGGCGACTCCAGGAAAATAAGCAGCGTCCCGATCAGGGAGGTCGAAAAGAAGACCCAGAGCAGCAGGCGGTCCAGCACCATCGCCACGAACGCCCAGTCGTCATCATTCTGAAAATAAGTTGAAAAACAATGCGCATGAGACCCTCACACTGGCTGCTGGCTTTAGATGTTCGCATAGTAGTCATGTCGCAGAGAAGGAGCAAATCTGTCTCAGCCCTGCACCAATGACGAGTAGGATCTTGAAAAGTTCGGTGACGTAGGACGGGTACTGCGGCACATTCTGCGTCAGCAACAAAATGAAGAAAGTTTTCAAGCAATAAAAGTTTTTATAATGTGCTGATCAATTAGCCGGCTCAATATCAACTGTTGTGGCTGTGGGCGTCAGCTTGGAATGTAAATGGAGTTCCCTCAGCAATGTTCAATAAACAACTGTAATTATTTTACAATAAACTCATCCTAAAGTAGAGAAAAATGAATCTCCCAGATCAAAATGCCCTATTTAAAACTGATGAGGTAAAGTACTTTTCAGTTACTAAAATACAATCGTTTGTCCTGAATGTTGACTGGCTCATTGAGAGTACAGCGTTTGTTCTGAATGTTGACTGGCTCATTGAGAGTACAGCGTTTGTACAAATGATGTTGTCTACGACTTTAATTCGCATGAATACATACGCTGTCTTTTGGAGACGACTTTTTTTAGGTCACCGGAGAAATTCTACGAAGGAATGAAAAATTCTGGAAAATTTAGAATACATTATAAAAATTATTGTCAGAGGGGACTAATTGAATATTTGACGCGTTAGTCCTGCAGCTTGGAAGGTGAATTCTTGAGTGGCATGCGCCGGCCGCTGGTGCGATTGGTTACAGTGAGACTAGCTGGTGCGGGAGGCTGAATGAGACTAGCTGGTGCGGGAGGCTGAATAGGAGCTGCAGTGCTGGATGGCTCATTGAAAAACATTGCAGTGTTAAAAAATTAATGTTCACTCGTCAAATCAATATGGTACCTCAGTGAATAATGAAAGTCTCCTCAAAGACGTCCCTTGAGATTATTTCGTGATGATCTTCTAAATTTTCCCTCGGCTGAAGTAGTTATGAACAGGTAAACATTATCACAACCACACTTGTTCCCTGGCTCAGGAGCGATGTTTACTGTATTCGCAGGCTCAGGATTGATGTTGGCAGAATTTCTCGAAGATTTTACTTTCAATGAGCCATGCTCCTCTGCCTCTAGTTATCGCCGCTTATTTTATCCCATTTAATTTGGTGTCCTATGAGCCTGTGTCTATTAACTAATGCATAAAATTCGACGCTTTCATCGCGTTTACTCACTGCATAAGGTCTTTTTCCCTTGAATCATCCAAAATGTTAAAACACTTCCATACTTCTGTTGAGATATATTCCTAAAATTCATTTCTGATTATTTTAGTTAATTAACTCCATCGGCAAACTTTTTATATGAAAACGTATGACCGAATGTTACAGTCATTGTTGCAATGTAGTCTTTATTGCAGTGTAGTCATTATTGCAGAGTAGTCATTATTGCAAAGTAGTCATTATTGCAGTGTAGTCATTATTGCAGTGTAGTCTTTATTGCAGTGTAGTCTTTATTGCAGTGTAGTCATTATTGCAGAGTAGTCATCATTGCAGGGTAGTCATTATTGCAGTTTAGTCTTTATTGCAGTGTAGTCATTATTGCAGTGTAGTCATTATTGCAGTGTAGTCTTTATAGCAATGTAGTCTTTATTGCAGGGTAGTCTTTATTGCAATGCAGTCTTAATTTCAGTGTAACTTGTATTTGGGCAGTGGGGGACTTAGCCAGTTACTCGAGTGCACAGCGCTCCCCAATGCCAGCACAAAGTCGAGTGCACAGCGCTTTCGGCATTAGACGAAATGCACAAATAACTCATGCAGGTGAAGTTTGAGAGATGATGAATTCTTAGTTTCAAATTCTTGCTCAACATAATTTGAACACATTCTAGAGTTCATGCGCATTTAATATTTAGAAGTATTCATCATTTAAGTAGAAAAAGCATTCTATCAGAAAACCTTGGTCATACAATGCTGAGAAATGACTTTAATCTCACTTTTCCTAGCAGACCAATGTGTTCCTCTAGTGATATGATTTTAAGAATGAATCTATGTTTCATTTTTTAATATTTGAGTATGCTCAACTTTAATTAGCCCTGCTTGAAATGCCTCTTATCCATGACTTTCACTAAAATAGCATAATTCATACAGACATTTACCTCGTCAAACTTGTCCTGCTGCACCATGTGGCTGTGGATGAACTGGACGTTGTGGATGGCCCTGCGGATCTCAGGCGGGTAGAAAAACTCAGGGTTGTGCCCGATATGGAAACACTCTGGCAACTCGTCATAGGACGCCTCCAGCACCAGCCTGCCGCTGTTTAATATTCTTTTGGCACCGTGAGAGCCTCCATTTCGCTTCTCCTGTACGTTAGCAAACCTCAAGTTGCTATCCTTCTTCCCTCCGTCGGAGCTTTTACGGCGACCGCCCGTAGACTTTTGGTTGTTCTGACGATTATTTTTGTGGCGGTTGTCGGTATTAAATCTGTTTCCTTTTCCTCCGTCTCGTGCCCCAAAGGTTTTGCCATTAATGGCAAAGCGACTGCCTCCTTTAGTGCCACATGATCCCTCCGAGACAGATGAATCCTCGTCACGCCCTCGCGCGTCCTCGCCACTTCTCTTCTCAACGATGTAGCTGCCGATCCTCCCCTCCCCCTTGGGGGTTCGTCCACTCCCCTCCTTGTTGGGGGCCGTCAAGAGATTTTTGAAGTTTCTGCTCACCACCGGCGGGGGCGGGATGCTCGGCACCTCGATGGAGACGTCCTCCAGCGAGTGCGAGCTCAGGCCTTCGTACGGCGTCTCTGCACAGGGAAATTGAAACGAACATGAAACACAAGCACAATCCGTGCACTGGCCGCCACTCGCCTTGGGAAATTAAGAAAAACTTTCGCTTAATGAGCGCGTTGCTGCCTTGGCAACTCCACAACCGCTCTGAATTTTTCAAGTGAATTTATCTGCTGCTTAAAAATTTTTCTGTTTGAAATGTATTCTCAAAACTTCAAACGGAACTGGAAGCATAAGATTTCGCTAAATTTTCCGTTGTGAGAGAAACTTAGAAACGAAATGTTTGGAGTCTAGGAATTCTGAGAAACTCTGAGAATCGCTGGAAAAAAAGTGGGGCCGTGAGGTGTGCAGGCCTGCTCGTGCAGGTGTGCAGGCCTGCTCGTGCAGGTGTGCAGGCCTGCTTGTGCAGGTGTGCAGGTGAGGTCGTGCAGGTGTGGTCGTGCGTCAGCTCCACACCTGTAGGCCTCTCGTTATGACAAGTGCGCTAGAGCTCAGTTCACGGTGTAACAATAGCCCAGTGTTGCTTGGTTGGTCTGTCCGTTCGTCTCTCTATCACAGTCTTAAGGATTTAGATATGAAAAAAGTCCCGAATCCGTATTCTGAACCAGGGAAATCAGTCCGTATCAGTGATACTGAAAATAACTATATTTTACGTCAGAATTATGGGAAATAAGAGTGCATCTTGAAAAATTAACATAATTTTTCCAGATATTTTTCGTGGACTCATCCACTTGTTTGAAATGAGTAGCCTTTTGCGTACATCATTGGTCTGAATAACCGTGGCATGAATATTATGCAATGCTGTTAACAGCACTTACGTCAAGTTTTAATGCTGCTCGTAGAAACTGTTAGTGAATGAACCTGAGACTCCATCACAACATTGGATGAGCGTATCGTAGGTATGTAGGGGTTTGGTTATCAAGATTGCAAAGTAATACTCATGTATTCTTAACCATTAATGTATAGTGGGTTACGTTTTAAATAGATAAGAAGTTCCTTAATTGTATTAGTCGAGATTATTGTTCTATTTAGTCAGTTTGACCAATACGGGAAAAAGGGAAAATTATTACTATCACTTTAATATTCTCACTAAGAAAAACGTGAATCTAATCAGGCAGGATCGTAAGTCACACATCTACAGTCCACTCGTGCACCCCCACAGCCCACCTGTGCACCACCACAGCCCACCTGTGCACCACTACACCTATCTGTGCACCACCACAGCCCACTTGTGCACCACCACAGCCCACCTGCGCACCACCACAGCCCACCTGTGCACCACCACAGCCCACCTGTGCACCACCACAGCCCGCCTGTGCACCACCACAGCCCGCCTGTGCACCACCTCAGCTCACCAATGTAAGAGAGCTGGTCACGGCCTCTCCTGCCCTTGCACTGCGCAGGGCGGCTGCCGTTCTGACGAGCGAGTGTCGATGCTGGGGTGCCAGACCTGCCCGTCTCTTCGTCGTGGTGGTCGTCCTCGTCACGAAGCGTGTCTTCATCGTCGTCCTCGTCCGTCTCCTGCTCCTGCAGCTGCTCCTCATTCTCGTTGAGGTTCTGGCTGGGGACGCGCATCAGCAGCAGTGCCGGCATCTTGCAGATGAACAACTGGGAGCGCGAGGCCCTTTTAAGTCTTCTAATGGAATCAGAAACTTCTACACTTTGAGTTAATTGTTACAATATGCAATAACAAATCCTGAGATTGGAACAATTTCAAATTTTACAAAGAAATTATGTTGTCACGGGGAGGTGTCTACATTTTTGTTAAGGCTGCATTCCTCTAAATGCCAAGCTTGCGTTCAGTTTGAATTATGCGTAATATCTCAATTATTCCAGCCTCCGACTTGTGGGCTATATTTTAATGGTAGAAAACTTCCGTACAACAGACTCAAAGATATCTGTGCTCTGATAAAACTCATAATAATCAGTGTGATATTCTGATATTCGACTAGAAAACAGTATGGGTGTAAAATACACGTACTGAGTCCACTCACCTTCTTGACCCACGGAGCCATGCGGTGTGTGGAGGGGTTCCTATAGTGTATGTTGAGCACGATGATGGTGACCAGCACGCTCAGCCCCACAAGAATCATGGAAAAAAGTAAGTACTTCCCTAAAAGTGGCAGTGCTAAAGACGTTGAAGGCATGATTTCTGATATTAGAAGGAAGAACATGGTTTGTGACAGAAGTATACTGATGCAGAGCGCAACTTTCTCCCCAGAATATGCGGGCAAGTAGAAGACGAGCACTGACAGAATTTCGAGTCCCACGCAAGGGATGATCAGATTCACCGTGTAAAAGAGTGTCTTGCGCCGCAGCGTGATGTTGAAGTAGATATCTGGGGAAAATAAAATGAAGCTTAAGGTAACATGTTCCATGAAAATGGTATTTGCAGTTTCTGGCCGGCGCTCGGTGACCGTCATAAAAAAATAGAAAAAATCTGCTCATCGCAGGAGAGAAGTTTGGGGCAGTCGCTCTGTCCACTAACTCAATTGAAGCATTTTAGGTTTCTAATTTTGGCATATAGCATAGGAGGATCAAACGAAATGTCGACAAAATATGTTGAAATAACTCTTCAGTACGGCAAAGTTGATGATAATGTTTGTATTGTAAGTAATACCAGTACAATGGTGTTGACATTTTTTTCGTTACGTTCAATACGAATCTATCTACCTCCAGTCTTCACTACACGTTTCACTTCACGGATAGTCTCTGGTAAGATACTTTCCCAGCGCTGCATAAGTTAAGCCTTAAGGGCGTTAACATTTTGATGACTGAGTGAGCAGGCTTTACTCTCAAGAATGCTCCACACACTGAAATCGATGGGGCTTGAATCTGGGGAAGGGGTCCCCGACTTCTTGGACTAGAAACCAGCCACATTGTCCCTATACCAAATTTGAACGGCCGTATGGGCGGTGGCTCCTGTTTGAAGAGTCCTTCTAGATTCACCAAATTTTTCATGGATCCAAGGAATCAAATTATTCTTCAAAAATATTTGATGGTTTATCTTTTCTACTTCTTCGATGAAAATGAGCGTAATTTTCTGCCCCGTCGAGGTCACACTCCAAGCCATCACAACGCAGTTTTTGGCGCCAGAAGAGTAGGCGCACTTTCACGGGGATGTCTTGCTTAGGTTTTGCGAATTTGCGGTCATTTTGGTGGTTGGATTGCTTGCACAGTGAATAATTTTTCGTCAGTCCACAACACTGGAGTCTGTATGTCATTACTCAATTCTCCAAGTAAAAGCTTCGCTCGACTCAAACTTTTTTTTTTTGTTCAGACAGTAGTTGAGCTTCCCATTTCCTGGAGGGTGACAGCTTCCTGGAGGGTGACAGCTTCCTGGAGGGTGACAGCTTCCTGGAGGGTGACAGCTTCCTGGAGGGCGACAGCTTCCTGGAGGGCGACAGCTTCCTGGAGGGCGACAGCTTTAAATCTTTAAGTACATTTCGCGTGGCCTCACAGCTTACAGGGGCTGCTGGAGCGAGTGGCCTTTTCCTTGGGTCCTTCCGAATATTTTCTTTTATGTTGTATTCGGTTGGGGTGTTGTAACTGATCGATTTAGAGTACTTCTCGTTCTTGGCAGGTGCGATCCTGTCTCTTAAGGGCGCCTCCAAACCTCATAATCGCCTGACCTGCTCACGCGGGGCTGATGAACGCTAACAACTCCCCAATTTATTTCCTGGCTTACACAGTTTGCTAATAGCTTCGCTAATCTTCCTCACAAGCTTTGAGTTTGGCAAAACATGTATTTACTTTATGCAATATTATGAGGAAATCTAGTGAACATTTCTACAGAAAATTCACATACTACGTTGTTTAATCACATTACAAAATATGTGTACACCTCGCTTGCTCACACTGTACAAAGGGACTAAAAAATATCTATGCACTGATTTTAAAAATTAATCGCTGGTGTTTGTTAAGCTGTATTTTGAAGGGATGAAAGCTAAGATATATATAGGAATTGAAATATTTTACGGCATCATAGATACATAATCTTATCAATATTCAAAACAGATGGATCCATTTCTCGTGGACGCTCCGTACATTGCCATCTGATGCCAGCAAACACCGAAACTTAGGAGCAAAATTCAAAGGGTTAGGGACTCCGTTGTTCATTGTTGCATCAATTTTGTGGTCTCGAGAGCAATGCACACATGTGAAAAAACTTTCTACTGCATTATAAAAATTCAGAATTGCAAAATTCACGTTTGCAAACTGTTTGCTTAGTTGAGACAAAAAAAAGAGAACACGTACATACTGCTCAAAGTTATTGAGAAATAATTTCATAAAATGCAGAAAGCACTGATTTCATTTAAGTTCAAATTCCAAAATTATTAACGAGATATGCGTACAGTATGTACATAGGTAGTTGAAAAAAATACAAAAAAAAGTGTTTCTTAAAAAACGCATATGAATTACTGAATATAATGGGAATCAAATTTTAAATATTTGCCTCTATTGCATCTACTGTAGTTAAATAATTCAGTTCCGGAGCACTAATTCTAAATAGCAAATAACCTTTGTTTAAAGTCCTGCAAATGGCATAAAGACTGAAATTTTGTGCAGTTTAGGCTGTTTTTGCTTACTTTGTGAGAGTCCCTGAGCTTTGTTTGGTCGCACACTCTACCATGGACCCCACAGGGTCTGACTCTACGTCTGACATAGAGGTAGGCAGTACAATGTACGTCTGACATAGAGGTAGGCAGTACAATGTACGTCTGAGGTGGAGGTAGGCAGTGCAATGTACGTCTGAGGTGGAGGTAGGCAGTACAATGTACGTCTGACATAAAGGTAGGCAGTACACTTCCACACGCGGAACGAAATTTTGTCTCACACTCCAGGGCTCTGAGTTAGTTCAAGTTTTTGATCACTATTCCCGAGCGAACAATTTTTCTATATCGCTATTATTCCGAAGTAGACAATCTTAGGCATATCGCCAATTTTGCAGAGCATGCATTATTTTCTATATCACCAATATAGATGTCTATTTACACAGTTTCACTGAAATCAGCTTCTTTCAGTAAGCTCTTTTTAGATTAAAGTATCGTACACTTACATTTATAACCAAAAGAAAGTTCTTTGAAACTCGTGAAGCTGTGCAAATAAAGCCCTCGACTAATATTAGGTACCCTATTTTTAAGATTCCACTTCGAAGAACTTAGTTACGCTAAAAGTTTACCTGGATAAGGTTCTTTGCAGCAGGGGTAAAACTTCTCGTTCCTGATGGCAGGCACGTCCATGATGTCCCACTCGACGGAGGGGTAGTACTCCCGCAGGTCCATGCCCACCTTCACCGAGTTCTTGCCGGGCCGCGCGTCCAGGTGCTTGAGGTCGATCTGCGGCGGCCAGGCAAGACTTTCTCTTAGGAACTGCGGTGGCCAGACAAGACTTTCTTTTAGGAACTGCGGTGGCCAGGCAAGACTTTCGCTTAGGAACTGCGGCGGCCAGACAAGACTTTCTTTTAGGAACTGCGGCGGCCAGGCAAGACTTTCTCTTAGGAACTGCGGCGGCCAGGCAAGACTTTCGCTTAGGAACTGCGGCGGCCAGGCAAGACTTTCGCTTAGGAGCTGTGAAGCGGGAATTCCTCTTCACAGACAATTTATGAGCATATGTTCAACATTTTTAAGTAGCTTCTGACAGAGCATGTGGTATGAATTTGTTCTTTTTGTTGGGTTGAAATGGCTTAGCTTTAGAACATTCTCACGTAGCGTCACGAACATTCACACTTGGTGGGAAATGAGTTGAAATGGTGAAGCAGTTTTCTAATTCTTGAAGAGCTAAAATTGTCAGAGGATTTTTGGCGCATCGACATCATCAAAAAGAAAACAAAAAGAAAAAAATATATTATAAATTCACACAATCCTGAATGAAAACAGGATTCTAGAGAAACCGCAAGAAGAGCTTCCACTGGGCGGGACGTGCAATTGTCCTCCCACTGGGCGGGACGTGCAACACATTTCAATAACTCTCTAGTGTAAACCAATTCCATCAAAGTCCTAATCTCATCTCGTATTCGACTGGAAATTGAGAGAATTTTCATCTCATTCACCTGTTTTAAATAAAATACAGTCTTTGGCCGCTTATTGATTGAAACACACATGAAAATTTGTTGAGACAAAAGAAATGAGGCTCACACGTGGCAGAAATGAGGCTGAACCTCAATCCAGGGCCGTAACCATGACGGATTTGCGGTGGTAGATCAACTCCAAACGATCCCACTATGACACGTAAAAAATGCACAAATAACAGCGAAAGATAACACAAGCACCTCAAGCATACATGACTATTGAACCACATCATAGATATCGAGGCCTAAACTTCAAAAAACACTTCAAGTCTCCATGGATTGGGAGTCTACAAATGCGCTCACTGTTTGTCATTCAATATTTTCGGAAGAAAATACCATTCTCAAGCGGAAGTGCAGCGTAAACAATAAGGTAACCGTGGGCGGGTGACGCTTTCTGGCTAGGGGCGCGAATGGACGTTTTTGTTTGAAATGATTGAATTACAAAGAGCGAGGACATTTTCTTGGACACCTGTGTATCGGTGACACACGCTCACCAGGAAGCCATCATACGTCCACGACCCGAATTTCATGAAGCAGTACTGCTGGTCGAAGGGGAAGTAGCTGACGTCGATCTCACAGGACGACTTGAAGATGGCTGGCGGGTTCCAGACGACACGACCATCGTAGTGCAGCACCGCCTTCGTCATGGTGGTGACGATGTACTCCCCGTCAGCGCTGGGGCAGATAGACCGCTTTTATGAGTCATGTAAGCCCATTCTTAGGGTACATATGGTTCACCACTTGTGGTACATATGAGCCGTCACTTATTGTACATATGGTATAAATAGGCCGTCACGTATGGTTTACGCATATAGGTCTATTTATAGGCTACCATTTATTTTGTATACAGGCCCCCATTTATAATACATATAAACCATCACTTATTGTACATGGCAGCCCCCTATGGTACATATGGGCTGTCACTCATGATATACATGGACAACAACTTGTGATATACATACATAGGCCGCCACTTATGGTACGTACGTTGGCTGCTTATGGTAAATAAAGGCTGCCACCATTGGTGAATATAGGCTGCCACTTATGTCATCGGTAGCCACTTATGTCATCGGTAGCCACTTATGTCATCGGTAGCCACTTATGTCATAGACCGCCACTTATGTCATAGGTAGCCACTTATGTCATAGGTAGCCACTGATGGCATAGGCCGCCACTGATGGCATAAGCCACCATAAGCCACACCGCTTAGAGTTTCTGGACCAAATTTTTGAATGCCAGTCAAACCCTCGACAAAGCGAGGAGACTTTACTGATGGAACTCGCGATGGAAGACCTCGGTGGGCTCAGCAGGTGCCGGACTGGCACCTGCGCCTGGGGCAGAGGTGAGCTCCTGGAGCCCCTGTACACCGAGAGGTCATCACCCTCTGCTCCATGTCGAGTCCAATGGACTGTTCTGGCTAATTGTGCCTCTATTGACAACTTGTTAGAGAGTTCACAACTCTGTTGGCGATTAGAACGCCTCACTGCACGTTGTTTGATTAGTAAGCACACGACGCACTACGGAAGTAAGATACATACATACGTATATACTATTAATCTAAATAATTCTAAATTCGAAGGAGGTAGAACTGAAAATAATTCACATGTTAGTGGGTCGTCATCATAGACAAACTAAATTGATGACAATGGAAACAAGTATTATCTATGCACAAAAAAATTAGTGAAGGTATTTCATTACATGAAAAATGAAAGCCTTGAGCTCTGATATTAGCAAACTGTGTTCATTAACTTTGACAAATGACACACAAGCGCTACAGGCAGGGTCGTGCTGAGGGTAGACTGCTGTGACCACTGTACGCTCCCGCTGCTGCACAGCGGCCAGACCGGGCAACTGAGCGGAGCTGAGTGGTGCTATGGTCTACGGCACCAAGTGCCCGAGCGAATGAGTGATCGAAATATTCTCCGTCCAGGTGCCCGAGCGAATGAGAGATCGGAATATTCGCCGCTCAACTAATGCACACACAGCAATGACACAAAATTCATTGGTCGCTGTTGCCGGCAACTCATATGAATATTTCTTCGCAACTTGACGCTCTTGTGGAGGTGTTGGGCAGTGCAAGGAAAATTTCGAATTAAAAGGTATTGCCTTGAACATCCGTGCACTGTTAACGTAATGCCATTTCAAATTCGTCATATATGCTTCGAATTTCGAAGTTTCTTGTTTTTGGACCTTAGAAGTGGGCTTCATGCCTTTCACTTACGGTTTAATGAAAGAAGCACCAAACTCACTTGTTGTACAGGACGATGTCAGGCAGCCAGATGATTTCAGACGGAACGTAGAGCTCCGTCACACCTCCGTACTCGTTAGGGTCCCACTGGAACTTGTGGTCTCTCCATTCCTGCACACACGAAATGGACGAGCTTTTCCCAGTGAACCTTTGCCTCTACCTCCTCTGTCTGCTCTGTCATGCGTCCTTATTATTCTGTCCCGACTGGACTTTCTCTAATCGATAACCTTTGCTATGTGCAGCCAAGAAATCGCTGTCGCAGCCGGCGCCTCGAAAAAAAGCCTCTTTGCCAAGGTGCTCAATCAAAGACAGGGTTTTGTTCCCACTTTTATGATAATAGCCGTTGTGTATTTACACATAAATGTAAATTTTGGTCTGTATCACTTTTTACGTGCCACCATTCATTTTAAGAATAAACCATAGTAAATCCGGTCATTTTTGTCGGGACGTCTATACTATGTGAGTAAAGTTGAATGACTCTCAGGTTCCAAAGTTGATAGGAAATTTAAATTTCTAATTTCACCTGAGATTTATATTTCTTACAGCACCGAGCGTTGGAGCAACGTCCTTCACTGAGCGCGAGCCTCATTCCTGCTGCCAATTTCACTTGCCCTCGATGAAGAGTTGTTTTTCAGCTCGCTTCTCAAATGAATATCAATCTCAGAAGCAACTTGAACTTAAATTTCCTCTCAATAACATATGTATGTGAATATTAAGCCTTTTCGAACAATTTTACAATTGTTTGAAGATGCTGAATATAAAGTTTTAATGCTTCAACCAAGTTAAAGTTGAACCAAAATTTCGAAGTTATTATATTTTTAATAGTTGAACATTTCCACAAATAATATTTATGTCATGAAATACTGTTAATGTTTATAATATTGAATCGAGTTTATATATCACTTTGTGTTACTATTTTTGTATGCACAAAAGGAATTAGTTCAGAGACAACTCCAGATTCCCGGCGACGTATTCCTAATCAGCGAAATTAGGTCAGAGAAGGCAGTCCGCATCAGTGATACAGAAAATAACATTATGTCACGTGAGGTTTAGCCTCTTTTTTAACTGGAGGGAGACGTTTCAAAATAATATTTTGAAATATAACTTGGTTAGGGTTCGGTCTGAAAATACTTAGAGCAGTGCATCCATGTAAAACAAAAGAGAAATTTACGATTAAGAAGTTCACCTCGTCTACTTATCCTTCAACTTCCCTTAACGCAAGCAGCAACATTTACTTCGACTGTCACTGATGCTTCGTAAAATACGATGTCGTCTCTCGCCACGTCCTTTTGATGATAACGCAGTGAAAAGGTCCAAAAAGTGACAACATTTTACTTATGCCAATAGAATATTGGCTCGCCCCAACAGCATTTTAATGAGACATCTGAACAAGCGATAGGAGAAAATGAGGCTTAGAGAGAAGCAAAGTCTTTAAATCTGCAGGTGTCCAGGCCTACCTTCAGCTCGAACCTGATGTTGTGCCAGGGGGGAACTGAATTGCAAAATTTTGGGATTAACTGCAAACGAACGAGATCATGGATACCTTGCCTATTGCATTCATGTGCACACAGAACCCTTCTCAAGCGAGCATGAGGCTCGAGTCACATGCCTTTAATCTGGCACTCGAGTCATTTTTTCATTGGAAAAATAAAGTGCAAGTAGACAGACACCTCGCCTGGCCTACGAGCTTTCGCCTGTTTGCCTCGCTCGTCCCAACAAATCGAGTCATCCAAGAGACACAAAAGCGCTTCCGGCTTTCGCAAGAGGCTCCAATTTCTGGATGGTTTTTTTTTGCGTTGAGCTCCTCTGGTGGCGGTGGGAGCTGAGCCGCGCCGCCAGACGAGGGTCCGCCGGGCCTTCCGAGCTGAAAAGAGCCGTGCTGCAGCTCGGCACCGCACTACGCACACAACTCGTCCTGTCAACATGCATCTCATATCCTACATCAGCGGCAAAATGTATGTAACAAACTGTTCAAAGTATCAGTCACGAGTTACTGAGTGATGGTCGCTTTCGCTTGGAATTTATTACGTGTAAATAGATAATGCAATGCATCATTCCAGACAATCCCTGCAAACATTCGCCGTGAGTTTTTTGTTACTTACTTCTGCACGGCGACGAAAGACTTTTGTACTAACTAGGTGACTAAGCAATCATGATTATCTTGCTTTTTCCGTCCTAATGAGGGTCAAGATGATCATTAATAGAGCTAAAACTAAACCTATGAAACTTACTAGGTTCAAAATAAAAATGTTCAATTTCTAGAGCTTTCGGGCAGAATTAGGCTCGTCATCAGGGACACTGTAAAATCAAGAGAAATATTGCACATCTGTGAGGGGAAAATTCGACACTTGCACCAAGGGGGACGAAGGCAACACTGCAGCGTAGGAGAGCAGCACGCGGAGGAAACACGACAAATAATGTAATAACTGAACTCATGGGAGAAATAAAATTGAGGAATCATAGTTCTTCGCTGTGGGTTTGAGTTAAAGACTTAAATTGCTTTTCGAATTACTAAAGCCGCTAGTGGCGCCTGAGGCCACTAGTGGCGCCTGAGGCCGCTAGT
>VOMN01103945.1:0-10022 GCA_014899125.1 Orchestia grillus
AAATTATAATTATTTAGTATCATTGATACAGTCCTGCTAGTAGATTATATATAGCCGTTAGCATCCTTAATCGTAAGCATTGTGGCTTCAAAAGCACTGCAAGAACCAGCCCTGCAAGTAGGTACAAAAAATCTCGAAAGCTGAAAGAAATATATATTTTTATAAGCATCCGATAGAAATATAGAAATATCAGCTTCCTAACCTAACCGATTTGGTCAGGTCAGGTCAGGTCAGGTCACGTCAGGTCAGGTCAGGTCAGGTCAGGTCAGGTCAGGTCAGGTTAGGCTAGGTTAGGGTAGGTTAGGTTAGGGTTTTTGGGGGAAAATTTTTAGGGACTTTTTAGGGAGTTTTTAAATAGTTTTTAGGGAATTTTTAGGGGATTTTTATAAAAATTTCTGGGATATTTTAAGGATTTTTGAAAGGATTTTTGAGGATTTTGTAAGGAATTTTTAAGAAATTTTAAGAAATTTTTAGGGAATTTTTAGTTAATTTCTAGGGAATTTCTAAAGAATTTTTATGGAATTTCTAGAGAATTTTTAGGTTAGGTTAGGGTTTTTGGGGGAAGTTTCCAGGAATTTTTAGACAATTTTTAGGGAATTTTTAGGGAATTTTTTGGAATTTTTTAGGAAATTTTTAGGAGTTTTTGGGAATTTTGGGGGAATTTTTAGGTTAGGTTAGGTTTGGTTAGGTGAGAAAAATGAAACGAGGATTTCTCATTTGTTGAAGCACATTTTATATGTAAACTCTTGAAATATACTCAATGATAAAAATTTTTAAATGACTTCAAGCCGAATACTGACACTTGAAATCTAAAGGATAAGATACAAAATAGGATACAATGTCCAGTTTTCCCTTCGCTCGCGTCGGAAATCTCCCCGTAGATCCTAAACTTTTCCCGTGAGTAGAGGTTTTATTTACTCTAAAGGAGGTTGGGGAGCTGGGAAATGCATCGGACTGCACAGACTCGTCGCTATCATCGGGGCACCGGGATCAATTTAACTTGATGATCAACGCTCGCTAGGGGAAAATCATCAGAAATGCATACTGAAGCTCGTGTGTTCCGTGATCGCACTTAAGCGGGAACACAAGATATTGCGCATACATATTAGCCGAAAATGTGAGAGAAAAGAAAAACTTCGTACAAATGAGAGTAATTGTATATCTCTTATCAACATGTTTACGATATGATATATGTTAAAAAAAGTAAGGAAAATATTTCATTTGAATGTTTCTGGTCATATACATATATTCCCTTTTAGGCGGCTCATGGCTGTTAAATGCAAATAATATCGGTTCCATGGAAAATTATTTCATTTTCTGCAGTCGATTGAGGCAGGAATTAATTAGAATTATAAAACACACCTTGTCAACGTCTGCCTGAAAGAGTATAGGCAGTCAAAAATATAATTTGAGGGTCAAGAACAGCATCCGATGTCAACTAATTGATGCACGCTTTTTAACTAGGTTGTCTCTTGCGCGCACTGTTTACGTCTTGTTTTTTAGCAATTATTCGCTCGGTGTCTGGTTAGTTTTCGGGTCATGCCCTACTCTGTATTGTCTGATATCGATGTTGAAGCTAAAGTAGAATAAAAATTCAACGCACTACCTCGGTCGACAGCCGCAACCTTGTGCTACAATTTTTAACGAAGCCTTAACGGTGCCATTAACCAGCTCTCAGTGTCAAGCTAAGCCGACGTCCCGTCAAAAATTAAAGTACGATTAGGGCAATTCTGGTCAGCGGCGGCCCTCTTTGTTCTCCTTGATTTTGTGCGCTTGTCCTGTACGCAGATGGGAAAAGTGTGAGCGTCTGAGCACATTGTACAAAAATTCCCACAGCTCGACAGTGCACCCTTTAAGTAGATCACCAAATCCTCTTTTTTCTATTGGCATCAACCTATCGTAACAGCACCGTATGTCTAAGAATTCTTGCGTAGCCCATGAAGTTTATTCTATGCTGTTTCCGCAGAATAGCGTTAGGAAAAATAAACAAAAAGCTTTTCATTCACTTCTATTTAAACGCGAGGCATATTTTTGCCTTCCCTGCATGCCGGTGGTCCAAAATATTGGTAGGGTACCCGCCGATCGTTTCTCGGAATCACATAATTACCAAATTTCCTTCTACGAATACTCAACTGATAAAATCGACCATAGCATCGAATTGCATATTTGATAGTACTAAGATCAACATCGTAAAATTGTTATGAGCAATTATTTTTGGACATTTTCATTTCGATGAAAATTCATTCCAAATAATTTTTTCTTATTGAAGCAGCTTTTTTTGACTTATCAAAGTTATTAAAACATAGTAATAATTGGTGTATGTATGTATGTATGTATGTATGTATGTATGTATGTGTGAATGCATGTATGTATGTAGGGTCCAATATACATAATTAATTCTCCATTCGTCTTACTAACTTACACAGGTATAATTTTCATTTCGTGAAACCAAGATGTACAGTACTACCATTGCTACTGACGGAACAAAGAAAATATCGGAACGTTTCATTCGATTCACGAAGCGAATCACCATCTAGATAATGTATCAAACAAAAATTACCTAATCCTGTCGATGACGGCTTATTCAACCATTGGGATAACGCTTCATGTTACTTTCCGATGCCGGCGGCAAAAAATGCTTGCTGTGGATGATTTGAATGTTAAATTTTCATAAACGCTCTGCGAGCATCCATCGTTTATTTTCTTGCTCCCCCTTTCTTCCATCCTCTCTCATCCATTGGGACTTGAATTTCCTACAATGATCTTGTAGAATGTCACCATGCACGGAATAATTTTACGGTAGCGGGGAAATTGAAAAAAATTAACCCATATTAACTTGGTGTTCTCGCTTCTAGACGGCTGAGAAACTAAACATGTTTATTGACCTTACATAGTGATGGGATTGTAGTGACACTAAATCATTTACGACACTATGTTCATATTGTTTACACCTGCGCTATACACGACCTGTCTGAAGTGACGGGCTTACTGCGTTTATTTTTAGAAATGATGTTACTTTACCAGTAAAACTTGCAATGGGTCACAAATTTACATCATCGTTTACTGAGATTTTAACCAATCATAACCAAACTATTTTAGCTAAAATGCTATCTTATCGTATCTTATCAAATAAAACATTTAATGTTCTTTAGACTACATTCATTTCTGATATGATGATATGATATTCAGTACTTTACCTAGGTACTGCCACACATCACCAAGGCTGGGCCAGATGAACTACAATTTTGCCCAATAAAAATCGTTCAGTCTCACTTTAACATACACATAGAGGGAAATTACGCTTTCAGAAATTTTCCCTATAAATTACTGATAAGGGCCGCAAAGAGACTAACGAAGCCAGCAAAAAGTAAACTGTGTATTGTTAAATTTAGTATATTGTAAACAATACAATATAAAATGTACAAAGCCATACAAAATAGATCCATAAAAATTATTAATTTAGGCTAAAAGGAGTGAGAGAATTTTCTTTAGCTTCTGCCTAGGAAACATGTTCAATTGCTCCGTCCTTTGAAAATGAGTTTACTTAACTATGATATTTGAAAGAATAAATATTTTAATTTTTAAAAAAGTGCGAGATTTGACTTCAAATATATTAACTAATAGTTGACACAATATCCAATGAAGCAGTGTGAAGCACACTTTAGCTTTACAAACTTAAATTTGCGGACTAAATTACGAGCCCATTTTTGTCATGAATACCCACCATGACTTCGAAGAGATAAATTCCAACTGCGTACAAAGCGTAAAATTGTTCTCAACACCGTTTTCTTTATTCGATCGCATCAACAAATCCTCCGCCGGTTTCATCGTATTCAAGGTAATTTAGTGAAAATTTTCTTGAATAGTGCAATTTTTACAAGATTTAAGAGCTAATAAACAACAGTGGCAGTGTGCAGAGAGATCAGTGGGCGACTTGGGTGCGTCCCAAAATACAGACTGCAATGACATCTGGCACATGAAGGCACACACAGGCACGGGGGCGCGTACACCTGCATAACAACTGCGACACTAGCACCAACAGCTTTTATTTTTACATCTCGATCTGACTGCCTGCTCAGAGAGAGCTTCTCCCGAGAGACTAGAGGGGTCTGAGAAATCTGAAGAGTTGAAGTCTTCCGATGCAATAACGGTGGACTAATTTTCCATCGCTAAAGTAGCATGTCATCGTTCTGAATAGCAGTTCTATGAGCTATCAGACTATAGTTACTTGAGTTATATGAGCTTAAATATGGAGCTTAGTTACAACACGACGAACAATTTTTTGTAAATACAGGCACGTACAACTCTTGAAAGGCAGCACACCAGTGTGGCCTGGGACGTCGCTTGTGGAGAAATCCTGGGTAATTCAAGTGAATTTTTTCACCATGCTTCTAGAAAACAAGATAATTATTCTCCCCGGACTAATTTGTGCAGTATATTTCTACATAGATATACTGGAATTTCTTCAGATTTTACACAGGAAAAAGGTGCTTCGTTATGCTTCGTCGCTCTCTCCCACAATGCAGACTTCCTTAGAGGGAAGACTATGAATCATACGAGACTCTAACTGGGCGCGCCTTATGAAATTTGAGACAGAAAAATATTAGCCTCTCTTTATGGTCGATAGGTTACACTCTTGCGTCATTTGAATGCATATGTCTCTAGCCCAATACTCCTCTCAACCAATCAATTTATCCATACCGAGGTTTATACATCCTACACCTTAAATACATATTTTGCCTCTATTATATTTCTCACCTCAGACATTACAATACATTGCTGATATATTTTCTTCATGATTTTTAATATGCTTATACTCGTAACTTCATATTTTGCATTCTCCAACAACTAGCACACTACACTTGACCTCCGCGGCACATCGTAATTTCTCATCCAGAAAACTGCGTGCCTGCCATTGCACTTCACAAGTACTTCATCCATCGGACGCTTGATCTTCTCTTTTTTACTTTCATTCACTTCCCAAGCTTCAGCGCCATAGAAAAATCACAACAATTACCCTCTCTCATCCAAATTTCTGTTAGATCGTGTATCAAATTCCATGTACATCTAGATATCTGTAGCTCACCCTCCTATGCCTCTTTTTTTACTCATTGCTCCATCTATTTCAGTATGCCTACCGACTTCGTAGGTAAAGGAAATTATTATCAGCAATATTCCAAGGCAATAAAGTTTACATTCATAAATTTTATACATAAACAACTCGAAAATAAGGCCATAGATTTTTAATTTTACGATCGTTGTAAACAAATAAGCTAGAAAATTCAAGCTGCTGACCACAGACATATTTTTAAAATAATACGAACTGCCTTTGTAACTGCCATAACACTGGTCAGCAAAGAATTGGTCAAAAGAAAAGCAATAGTGGTCCTTTGTATTTTTCCATACAAAGCTGTTGAAATTAAGCTATTGTTAACTGCTGTACGTCTAGTGGTACTCAGCTCTAAGCGTTGGTGTGTGGTTCTGTAGTGAGTCCGAATCTCTGTCACTGTCAAAAAACATACGAAACGGTGCATTTACCATGCATCTTCATAATTCGAAGAAATAACATAAATAAACAAGACTATGTTTGGATCATTTGCTGTAAATGAACATTAAAATAGTATAAAAAATGTTTTGCAGTTTACACCATATATTAAAAATATTTTTTGGCGTAATTTTGACTGCAGAGTGGTCTAGGATCACACACGAAATCTAGGAAATCCTATCTTTAATGGCTGTACAAAGCATTCACTGCGGTACTTTTTGGAAATCTTGGAAATCTTGGAACTGTTCTTGGAAATCTAGGAACAGTCAGCGTTAGGCAGGACGGGAAGTTTCAGTGGAACATTCTCAGGATGGAAGCCTTGTGCCTGGGAAATTAGAGCTCTTCTATTTTGGCGGATTGCTGTTGAACGATCCCAGAAACAACATACCATCGAAATAATGATTGGCACGCTTAAAAGGTGTGACTCATTGAAATAAAAACCTCAATTAGTTACCACAATAACTTGAAAATGGCATATATTATCACGGCCAAACTATCATGATAAAAAAAATTCTATTGTGTTTGAAATTAACAAAAAATTCGGTCATATTCTTTTGGCCTGTGGGGCACATTTCTACATAATTTTTTTAGAATTCATTTAAAAGGAGGGAGTTAAATATGTTTTACCGAGGAAATAAAAATGTGAGCGCTCATGAAAAGATTTTCGTGTAATTCCGGCAGAAAGGTGAAATGAAACTCAGTTCTTATACCAAATTTACAGTTGGACGCTAATCTCGTAGGTTTTAAGGCAAAATAATAAGAACGTACGCTCATTACTAAAATCGTTACGAGCTTTCAAGACGGCTGTCTAACAAGTAGAAACAAAGGACCCTTGAGGACTTCTGTGGATTCGTTAAGTGGAATGAGCATCAAACGAGCAAACGAGGTTTCCTTAGCGACACCTCATCAATCAAGGATGGCTAGGTTATATTTCATCAACGGAGGACTACACTTCATCGATATTCGTAACGAATATATCTCACAAGTTTACCGTCACAAGACCTAAACTTTTATACTTAACAACAGCTTTAAATTTAATAACTCGTTTCAAAAGACCACCTAACTGAATGGGAGGTAAGGGAAGAGCTCTGCCAACAGGAGTTCTGTACTAGTATCTGATGAGTCCGCCTGACTCAATATTTAGTGAAGCATTTGCAGAAACTTTTTACTGAAATAAAATAGGTACATCTTTCTAAAAATCTACAGATACTTCAAAAGTTTGAGAAACTGTTGCGAAAACATATCTATTAAATGCTGCTAAATTACTTTTACATCGGTCGTTGGACAAATGCTGACAACTATTTCGAAACATTTTAACTGTCAAAAATTCACAAGTGAATGAGCGTTACCTTCGCAATTGATAAATAGCTCTTTTTCACACGCATTATTACCAAATTTATGTCAATATTCTTCACGGTAGCAATACTTTGTTATTGGGATTAGTGTCTAGAACACCAATTACGACTGAAAGCGCCACAATGTTTCGGTTCCGCTTTTGTGCTGACACCCACGTCATCAATAAGAGGAAAGCATGGCAAATCATAAAACCGTGTCATTTTGTAATACGGCTGCTTTCTTATGTGAAAACGAACGTTTTAATGCCTGTCCGTAAAAATCGATGACTCTGTGTGAGCGTGTGACAGTGATTTCTTGTGAACATTCTTGTTTCGCCTCAGCGCAGGTGGTACTAACACTCCGTTTTAATCTTTCACTTGTCTTCCCCTATATTTCACGTCAACTCGGGTGCATGTGCGTGACTGGTGTCTAATGGCATGTAAATTTGATACAAACAAAAGAATGGGTGACATGTCCCGTTCCAATTGTCGTATTTTAATTCCATTCTATTCTATTTTATGTTATTTAAAACTCGCTAATTTGTTAATCATGTATAAAAAATTGATAATTCTCTTCCTGATGATAATCCTATGTTTTTATGTAATGAAAATTTTATGAATACTTTTTATTTACGTTGCGTGAAAGAGACAATAATGAGTGATCAATATAATGTAAATAACGACTCTTTAACAAGAGTTTCTTCACCACGCTCATACATCTACATACAAAAGAACTGAAAAATAATTTCAAATCCCCTTACACCTCGTGGGAGGGGGGCTCTGTACATGAGCGGTCGCTGCCCCCAGCTGAAGACTGGTGAGGGAAGCTCCTGAGCCGATTTCGACTTCCCCGATTAGTTTCATAGTGAAACTTTACCCGCATCATTAGTTTCATAGCGAAACTTTACCCGCATCAGACGGCCAGTTCAACTATAAGCGATTGTCATTGGGACGATTTTGCTTGCTATTACTGAAATTTATTTGTAAGTAATGGGTTATTTTCTAATAAGTTAGTGCCTGTATTTTCAACACGTTTTCCGATTATTTCGTGTCAGTTTTTTGTTGTGCAAATGTTGAACTCATTCATAATATTTTTAAAGTCTTCTTTCCGCAAAATTTATAAATATGTAGTTTCATTTTTGAAACTGAGATGAAATTAAATATGTGAAACTACTGGAAAGTTGGCTGAATGAACAAAAAATAATACAAAGTGAAGCTTAGGAGTTCTAATCTTCATATTTTGTATTATTCCTCTCTATAATGTTGATGATAAGGTTTATAAACCTATTATGAACCTTCCCCTTAACAAATCATACAAGGTTTGTGAAGCCGAATCTCCAGAAGTGCATTTTTAATTAAGTGTAAAAATAATGCGTGTATGTCACATATAAATCTATTGTTATCTTATTTTAATTTCAATAAATAACCTAGAAGAAGCTGCATTCTTCTCTGGAATACCTCGAAAGTTTAGTACTGGAAAAATATCGTCATTCTATAGGGGCTGCAAAACTGATGGACCTCGTATTAGGTCAGTAAAACGAACCAGGATCCGAAAATGTGTGAACTGAGTTTTTCTTGCAAAATATTAGTCTTCTAAGTTATGACCACCAAATGACTGTGCTATTGGTACGGGGATAATGATCGAATATTTTCCCTCTACTATATGAAACTATAGAGTTCTTGTGTGTTTTCCCCCTCAGGGGGCATAGGATAGGCCATAGGCAATAGAGGTAGGTTAGTTAGGTTTGCCTATCCTATGCTATGGNTTTCTGAAGCGCTGCTTTCACTACTACTACAACTACAACAACTACTTGTGTGTTTTCACATTTCTACTCTTTCATTTCTTCTATGCATATTGTATCACGACTTTAAAATTTATTATTGAAAACAATCATGTGTTCCGTCAACTGCGAGTCAGTAATAAATATCTCGTACATATGCATATAAGTCCACTAAGCCTGGAGGAAGCACAGCAACTCTCCCTGACGAAGCCATTGTCAGGAAATCACAATCTAAAAAGCGGTGACTTCATCCGGTCGTACGGCTGGCGAAGATCAAATGCCACCGACACCCAAAATTAAAAATTTATTACATATTTTGGCATAATTTCCGAAAGGAAATCTACGATTAAGAGGTCTGTGCTTAGTTTGAAAACTATCGCATAGAAGCTATTACGAGAAATTACGTCCGACGTCGACTGCACCGTGCTGTAGGCGGCGGGCTTTGGTCACATTGATATCAACCTGGTGATGTTTACTTGCCCAGCGCATCATTCACTTCACATCGCTTGATAACACTTGCGGGATAAGATTAATTACGGAAGAATAGTTTACCTGCTCTCTCAATTTCATTTTTTAGTCATAGCAATTCGACTGATTGCCCACCAAATTCTTGTGATAATTGATGATAATCAACCTTGAGTTGTGCTCTAATTTAGGAAGCGACAAATCGACGCCTGGGTTCGAAGGGGATGTCGCCTCTCGGGGCGGCAGGCGTCCGGAAATGCTCGCTGCGACACGCTCTGTGCAGCGGCGGCGCGTCCCTGCTCATCCTGCGTCAGCTGCAGCGGTGGAACTGCAGTTGGCACTTCCGTACCTGAAGAAGTGAAGGGGCCGAGTCTATTTCGGAGCTTGGTGTACCTGGGCGGATGCCGGATAAGTTCTTTGTATGAACATTTGCACCTTCTGGCGTACGAATTTCCTCCTCTTAGATACGATGTAACGAAGTACCTTCACTTAGATGTGATGTGACGAAGAACCTTCACTCAGATGTGATGTACGCATGAGTACGCCAGCTTCCCACCTCCACCCTCACCAAAATAGGATTACTTACCATTTTTTTAAGCAGTTGAAATAAGTTCCCATTGTATACACATGAAACTGATCCTAATCGAACTTTTGTACAGAACTTTTTGTTTTTTCGAACTTTTTGTACAGAATCTAATCTAAACTTTCAGTACATACGGCTAGTTTGGTCCCATAGTGCTGTTTGCTTTGTTATTTGTAAGTTTTGATTTCTACAAAACACAAAAACTACTTTGTTAGCTATGAAAAAAGACAATTTTTTTCATTTTTACAGAAATTACTTTAGGGCCTTTTGTTATGTACAACATATTTACCCCGTATTTCTAGGCAGTCGAATTG
>VOMN01103947.1:0-11160 GCA_014899125.1 Orchestia grillus
TTTGTTTATTAAATGATAAGAAATAAAAATTCAAGAAAAATTTAGATATATTTCCAAAGATTTTTTTCAATATTTCTGATTGATGGCCTAAAAAGGTAAACTAGGGTAGTTGAAATCAGAGTTATGGATATGATGTTTTCGCAGAAAACTTTCTTCAAGAGTCTATTCATTAAACGAGAGACTACTTTGTGTGATCGCCGTTTTTTGTAAAGTACGAATGAAAAAAACTAAATTCTTCATGGATGTCGGCATAGTTAGAATAAATGCGATAATCACGGTTTATTAATGTTGACACACCATTTAATTTGAATTGTTTGCAGCACGAACTAAATAACTAAGACTTAATGAGGAAACAGTTTGTTTCTTGTAAATAAAAGTATGAAATTCGTTATTCGAGCGTTGGATATTAACAACAAGAAAACTTAATTTATCATCAATTTACAGATCTTAAGGGAATTTGATAATGGAATACCAACTGTTCTAGTACTGACTAAATAAATTTCACTATTCTCAGTCAGACCGAACTCCTCTCTTCTTGAATCACATTGCTGCTGGTATTTGGCTCACTGTCACTGGGTCCCATGATGACTCCGACTTTCCTCATCGTACTGACAGACACACATGTACAAATGTGATCGTCTCCTCATAAAATTTATCTGAAACTACGTGGCCTAAGAAAACTATGGTCCCAAACTAAATTTATCGATAATAATTTCTCAGGTATGTTAATTATTAGACAAAGCCCTCTAAGACAACTCGATGCGCTTGATTGGTTTCTAATTTGAAACTTCTTCGCCACAGAAATGTTGACGTACAACGAAGGGTAGTACATGGACTTGGTTTGTTGTGTGGACTTGTAATTATTACCTAATTTAATTGAACGTGAACTTTATCAATATCGGCGGATTATGAGAGAGATTTTTCGATCGTAAATATTGAAAAACGTGCAGGAGTTAATGTTTAATCCGAACATATGTTCATGGAACTATATATTTGCAAACTCTCTTTGAATCCACTCATATTTTTCTTATTTTATGAGCCCATTGCAGCTAACATATGAGTTTCCCAGGTCAGAAGCAGCTGTGCGGTCCAACTGGTAAGTTGTAAAGCTACGGAGGCAGCGGCATGAGGACCGTGACCGCGCACACCTTAGCTCTCACGTGTCTGACTCACTCAGAGACTGCAATAAATGAGCCCTCAAATCTGAACAGGAAGTTCATTTTTCCTAGGCTCAAAATCATTTCATCAAGATATTTGTTTGCTGCAATAACTCTCGTGAAAAAAGAATTCCTCAATCGTCAATCTTCGCGTAACGGTTGATAAGTTTCATAACGCAGTTCGCGAGAGTGAAATAGATCGTTTTGAAATTCGTGAGCAGTTTTGACTGTCTATCATCTGAGCCCAAGCAAGCTATGGACGCCTACATAAAGCTTCGGTTCAGGTTCTGTCTAAAATAAATGGCTACCAGGATCATTATTATATCAAGAAAAAAGTTGCTCGAAACGATCTATTGATCAGTGTGTCCTTATAGAGTTCTTCAATGATGAATAACATTCAGATTATACATATTTTTGTGATTTGAATAATCTTTTGAGGTTTCAACGTGAAATAATTTTTCAAGTTTTTTTCAAGACACAGATACCCCATTTCCTATGCCATTTTTCGTAAGTCAGATGAGGTAATCGCCATTTTAACTCTCCCTCACAGAGAAATCGAAGCTGTTGGGTCTGTTCTCCAAAATATTGGTTGATAAAACAAGATGTTAGAAATTTTACATAATTTTGTGATGGCATTCGAATAACAAATAGTGTTTGCTACAGTATGCGTAGAGCACGCTTACATTTTTGACTATGTCAAGAGGGAAACTGAAATCGCATGTGGAGGCTGTTGAATTAACGGCTGCTGAGTCCTGTACTAATTCTCACATTCGACCTTGATCTGACGAATGTATTTTGCGACATAGTCATGGGATAAAATTATTGATACAACCAACTGTATATATTCATAGAGATGGGTGGTGTAGTTCAGTTATCTCTAACCCCGACGCTGCGCTACTTCTGCATCTACCAGCTTCAAAACGAGAATATGATTCAATAGTATCATAAATGTTTATTGTTTTACCCTTTCTGCTTTCGGCATAAGACAACTCTGCTGGGTCTTTCTTAGTGATTAGGTAATGAAAGAGGAAAATTCTAATTTTTGACTTCCAATTATGAACTTGATTTGGTACTTCAAACTTTTTCCTTTCACGTGCCGAAGAATACCTTTAAAGAAATGTCGAGCGCCGGGCAGCTCAGGGCATTTAATAGTAAATTTGAGACATGTAACGTACTAATAGATATTTTTTACTCTCAGTAGTACACTGGGCAATAAAATATTCTCAATACATATTTGCAGTGAAATTATTCGCTAAGATTTAGCCGGGAGTCGAAGCTATTGAATTAAATGTTTTTTTAAAAATAGCTTTTTTCTCTGCCTCTACGAGTGACGTTTCGTAAAAATCCAAATTAGATGTTTGGGTTGCTTATGCGGATGGAGAAAATTATTTTTTTTGTGCTATAGTTTACGGTAATTGTCTGCTGATTTCAGCCCCAGTGAAGGTTGCGTGAATAAACACTAAAAATAGGTCATTCAGCCCCAAGAATGGAAAATAAAAAGCCGTGAAAGTTCACAATATTAGTAGTATTTTGAAGTCAATTCTGGCTAATATATAAGTTCAATCGCAGGCAAATATTCGTCTGGCATCCCGTCCAGCGAAGACGGTCGGTGCAGGGGCAGCCTCGTCTGCAGGCTCCGGACAGCGCGCCGATCCTAGCAAACAGTGCAAAATTAACAAGAACAAGTTTCAAATACAAGGTCAAACCTGTGAAGTTTTAGACCTGACGCGCCGCTGTTTCTCTGTTGCTCTCGCAGAACATTTCTGTCGCGGGCTATAAGCGGACACGGTGGTTGGCAGCTGGAGAGCCGGAGCCCTGATGGAGCGGAGTGCAATTAGAGAGTTGACGGTGGTGGCTCATGTCGGTATGATGATGTCTACGCAATGCTGAGGTTCTGCTACCGGTTACCTTCCTTGTGTGGTTAATTAGCTGTCGCTGTTGCCGTGGAAGAGAAGTGGCAAACTGGAATTATGGGAAACCCATGCTGATGTATTGTTGTATATTTCCTTCATGATGTAGTTCTGCAAAGTCAGCTTGTGGTGACCGACAACTGTGACTCATTTATATTTACACCCCGAGCGGTTGTTGGAATCGTTTACGTTCCTTTGAGGAAGCTGTGGAGTTCCTGCATCTTTGTATTGCTGCAATATTGAGAGCTGGGGCATCAGCTCTCCTCTGTTGGCCTTTTCCCCTGATTCTTACATTTTGGTTTGTGTGAATGAATAAACTATCTTTAATGTTACATAGCCGACTCATTAACACAGATTCTCTGAAAGACTTCAGGTATCTTAAACTTTAACTATTTAACTATATAAACGAGGTAGTTCTGCCAGCACCTTAAAATTAAAGATTCCTCCGCCTAGCTGCTGGTTTTATGCTGGTTTTATGGTTTTATGCTGGTTTTAATCCTACTGATTAAAAATGATTCCTAACTTTGACCATAACCTGTCACTCTATGCGTGATCACTGCGCTTGAGTCTGAAGTCCTGATTCTTATTTCATTTAAAATTTTCACTTCTTGTAGTCCTCGTACACTGAAGATATCGAAGCGTCAGGTCTCGATTTATGGAACGCGATCTATATTTGACTTCCGGTGAATTGAAATTTTACTTTGATAGTGGCATGTGCTGAAGGATAACTTTAAGCCTTCTGTTTTTTTTCCAGCATTCTGACGCTGCGTTCTCTAAACAACGTTCGTATCGTTGACGCGTACTGCATTCTCCAGTTGTTAATCCTGATCCGCTTAGGTGGAGTGGTTTTGAAGTTAATATAGCATTTAATAGTTTTTGAAATAATTTTGATTTTTAATACAGCTGGCCTTAATCGCTTATGATCAAGTTTATTTAGTCTGAGCTCACCTTAAAATTCCTCTGTGCTCTATTGTAAAAGCTGCTGCAGCTGGTTTGTCGACATTTTGCACCGAACTTCGTCACTGGCTTTTCGATCCTAATTGTGTAGGAGGAAGAGCTACGACGTCCAGTTGTTGTTCGTTTTGTGGACTTGCGACTTGAAGTAAACACGTTTCAGTGCAAAATCTCAACTTAACACACAGGCCAGAGGGAAATTTTAAACGTCTTCAACTGTTTTATGAAATGTATGGAAAATTTTATTGAGTTTCAAACTTGTACTGCTGATGGTTTCTCGTGCCCTTAATGTTACGTTGGTTAATAGTTTCTGTTCTTGTCGTGAATGAAGATTGAAGTCGAAGCTGACCAGGCTGAGGTAATTGACAGTTTCTTCTGGTGTCTCTCCGGCGTGTATGAAGCTTTGATAATTGGTTTTTTAAAGATTCTTAAAAGTACCGTTCCTTGTTGTTGCCTTCCCTGTGGTTTGGTGGAACCTAAAACATGAGACATATTATAATATTTGAAGCTCAGGGCGCTCTATGAGAAGCTAACGGAGTACTTTGTAGTATTGTAGTCATACTTTGAAGTATTTAACAATTTTTACCTAATGGAACTTATTTGACTAGTTATATTAAAAACTGTATTAAGTTCCTGAATTGAATACGGATAAAGAATCTAATTGTTAGACTGAATGATGAGGAAATAAAATTCTAGTATAGCGTGTGTAACTGTAGAATAAAGAACTATGGAAATGAATAGAATGCAAAACCCAACATGAAATCGTAGAGAAAAGTTTTAATATAATTAATATTAGTGTTTTAACAAGTTTTCTGAGCTTCATTGGTTGCCGAGCGGGAGGTTCGAGGACAACAACCTCCCAGCGACCACTAATTGATTGCACTCATTAGTGGCAAACCTTCCAGCGACCACTAATTGATTGCACTCATTAGTGGTAAACTTTACAAAGACCACTGCCGTTCTTGAACGACCTTGAAATTAGTATTATGGTAAAAAATTTATAATAGCCAACGGTACTACGTTCATTAAATAAAGCCAACGGTACTACGTTCATTAAATAAAGACAACGGTGCGTTCATTAAATAAAGCCAACGGTACGTTCATTAAATAAAGCCAACGATAGTTTCATTAATGAATCTGATGCATGTGTGATAAATATTAAGGAGAATATGAAAATCTAACATGAGATACATACTACCGTAGAGCGACAGTGATCGTAGAGTAAGGGCTCATGATATGAGAACTAAAAGTAGCAACCTTGGTGAGTGTGGCCAACAGACTCAAATTATTTAGTTTCGAATCGAATTATACACCTGGAAGTCGAAAAATTTCCAGTCTTATTTTAATCGTTAAGTGGAACATTTCATGTTATTACGGGATAATCTTTGGAATTCTCAGCAAATGCAGCGCGAAAATATAGAATTTTTTCAAACTACCTTAAGTCGTTCAACTGTCTACAGATGTCTCGAAAAAGCTTTCAGTGAACAAGGCGCGCCTGAAGAATTGAAAGTGTGCAGAGCAGCTTACTGCACCTGAGGGTTGAATTCGACCCGCAGTGCAGGGGCAAAAGACACGACAAGCAAACTTTAGCGATCAATTAGAGCTAACTTGCGAGAAATTTCTACGTTAGACTTCGCCGAGATGAAAGTTAGTTTGATTGGCAAAGAAATGCACGAACGTTAGAGAAGGAGACACGCTAGTCCAGGTACATCAGCACAAATACTGTATTTTGAAATAAGACGTTTTCCAACTTTTTTAATGGTTGCACCCACAGGAAAATATTACTCTATCCTCGCTCACGCTACAATTCTGTTAACTCTTCAAAATACAGAAAATTAATTCATCTTTCATCTGATTGATAGTTGAAAAAATATTTATTAGATCGGAGTCTTTCATTAACTTCTCGCACCATGTGCTGTGCTTTCTCGCCACACTGGTCGTGAGCCGCTGCTGCAATGGATTTGTACATTAATGTAGCATGAAGCTGAAAAAATTGGTTACTTTTACTTTTCAAGTGCAAAATTGGCTAAAAGCACGGAGTATAGAAGTAATCTTGAGAAAAAATGCACAGCCTTGCGGCTCAAAATAATTCTACTCGTTTATAAATCATGTTCACGTAAAACTGCTAATTTTTGTCCGTGCTGTGCTTAGCACAATCAAAATTAGTTTTACCTGAAACTAATTCGTACGGTTACCTATCGAAGCGTCAATTTACATTATTCTTAGATTTTTTCTGATTTTTAAATTTCTTTGTTCTTTACTACGACTACGTAAGTTAGATTGCTGTTGTGCATTTAATGATTACATAGTACAGTCTACACGAGTAGTTCAGTCATGAAACGTTGTGAAACCTTAGTTTTACTTCACTGAATTTTATAAAATTCACATTGGCTCTTCTAAAATTCTTGTTTCTATAAATCCAGGTGTAATCTGTTTTAAAATTAGTGTATTAGTTAACCTAAATTAATTCGTATGATTCGATTGTCTGTTCACGCGGCAGCGGAACACCATGGCTGCACAATTGAAGTACCAATTAACCTAAATATTTCCCACACTCCGACTGCCAATTCACACAACACCATGGCTGCACGAATGAACAGTTTTACCTGCACGAATTTGACGACGGAAATGCCTATCCACAACCTGCACTCCGATCCAGTCAAACTGAAGCTCACGCGAATATTTCATTGTGCATTGCGATGGGTTAGTGAACTAAAAATCGAAGCTGGAGTCTTAACGTGACATCCGCACCCATTTTGAAGGATGTAGTCTTCGTGACTGAGCAACCGATGTGACCCATCCCTTGTATGTGGCTGACTTCGGAATCTAGGATTTTTATTTTTTATCGTTTCACTTTGTAGAATTCGCAATAGGCTCGACTTTTTTATCATTTTACTGTCTGTCGTATGCATAAAAAAAATCTAGCTTACAAAAGGCCATCTCGCACTGTAATTACTAAGAAGGATGCACAAAGATCCCACGATGTTTTGGTTTAATACTTTACTCTCCGCGATTAGGAACTAATAACGATCAGAATTTTCAATGCGACTTCCACTCGTAATTTTAAGGTTGTTGTCTTGCAGATCCCAATTACAGGTTTCATCGAAACTTCCCTCATTCTAATTTTTAGGCTGGAATCTTACTGATAAAAAACCCAAATACTATGTTTTGTATGTGACTGATTTCTGAACAAAGGATTTTTCTTTCTTCATGAAGATGCAGCTTGATTCGTACTTGACTTCTGTTATAACTAATGCAATCTTCTGAACACTTGAATCACCAAGTCTAGCTTTTCCAAGCGAAAAACTTGTAATCGAGATATAAGGCAGAGATATGCTCGATGAAAACACAGTGTGAACGTTAATGAAATTCAAAATACGAAACTATTTGAACCTTTTCAGCTGAATTCAATTCTTATGATAACTTGATTTGTGTCAACAAGTTTAGAATCTGCCGGTTTCTTTTTAACGTATTTATCAATCCCAAAGATAAAACTAACTTTTTAATGAAAATGTTCGAAAACTTGTATCTTTGTGCTTATCACTTCACATATTGATAATTACGTGCAGCTTTTGGATTCATTAGGCGGCATCCGCCATAACGCGTCATGTGAGAGATGTGAAGCCTACTACAGAGCGGAAAAAAATCCATGAAATGGAACCAATGAGAAAAACAAAGAAAACTTGCTTTCATTTCGCATCCGCAATTCCTGCAGTTTTCCGTACTCTGCAAAAGTTGAGGACTTCTTTGAGATAATTCTATCTATATGCTGCCGACCATGATATCGAATGGAGGACAACATGGAACAACCCGTGTTCTTGTTATCGCTCATTTTAAAATAACAAAAGTTCGCCTGTTTTTATTCATTTTTGTCTGCGTTTTTCCAGTTTTCCAGAAATTTTCTGTGTTCGTAGAGCACATAATCGGAAAATTTTTACTATGTAATCTTTCAACTTTAGTAATAAGTATTCTTCTCTTGTAAGTAAGCAGATAAGCTGGATTCTTTTAGTTTTATACTATTCGATTAAATTCTTAATCGCATCGTTGAAAAGACCTCCCACCTAACATTTTTCTCTGGTCTACGAGTGAACAAAGTTTAAAACAACTGGTGGACCATCGTCACACCCTCTGCCATTGACTGAGCAACTAAATTCATTTCTCCAAGGGGGCATTGGATATGCCATAGGCAATAGGGTTTGTCTATCCTATGCTTAGTTAGGTTTGTCTATCCTATGCTTAGTTAGGTTTGTCTATCCTATGCTATGGGGACTAGCGCCCCCAGGGGAGCACTGTTCGGCTACCTTAACTTTACATAAACCTTCAAGACTCCTATCTTTCGTGCCCACTTGCTTCTTTCCGTTTTCATTCCTTCCTCGCTATTTCTTATTTGTCTCTTTTTCCTCTTCTTTCTTAACTTGCTGTTTCTATGCGTAGGGGATCGTGTGTGAGAACACACGTTGGGCATAGATTCCTCGTTCTCGTACGTCCAAGCTAAATGGTTCTTACTCTTTCGGTGCGAGATAGTCTGAGTTACTGAAGCGCTTCTATCACCACCACTACTACTAGTACTACTCTACTACTACTACTACTAAATCCATTCTAAAATCGACCATATGATCATTTTCTAACTTGCATGCAACCTTCACTGAAGTTCTGTAACTGTATCCAACGCAGATTCCTCTTATGACCAGTTCTGCAGTCATGGTGACAATATTTTAAAACTTGCTGCCACCAGCAAGATCGAAATGATGTGAAATATTCCAAGTCTAAAATATTCTACCAAAATAATGTACGCTTGCACTCATGTGGTTTCTAAGTTTTATCCTCCTACATACTTGACGAATGGCGTATAACGCTATTTAGTGCCAGCTAGGTGTTGACTTAAAAGTCGAATTGAAGTAGAAAATGAATTTTCAGCGTTCTTTGCTACGTCATGCATGCAAACTATCGAACTACTCTGAGTGATACATGCACTAAATCGCACACCGCATGGAGGAGGTAAAAGTGCAAGTAATTCACTTGTTTTCTCGATCACAGTACTTGGGAGGCCGAGGGTTTAAATAACCTTGAACACCAGCACATCTCAAATACTTATTCCGGCTTGTACAGGAAACTTCATGTATAACATACATTCGTCATACGCCTTTTGATGCAGATGTTGATGATCTAAAGCCATCAACGCTTCGTTATTGCAATGCTCTCGTGGCCTTTATAAGAAGTGAGCTGAGTAACGTACGTCCTGTAGTGCCTGAAGCCTTGCTTCTATAAGAAGATCTGAACTGAGAAACATATTATTTTCGGCCGGAGACTGAAATAAATTCATCGGTGTACGGCGAGATAAAACTTCACCATGAAGGTGAAGTTGGGTTGCGCTTTCGAGTCTTGAGAATTGTCTCTCATGCTTTTGAAACGTATAAATTCCAATAACGGTTATAGCTTTCTCTGATTAGGGTGGCTAATATGGCTTGCCAATTGCGCATTTTGAAGATTGGTTACCTGAGTTTCTGAATAAAACCACTTTTATTCGATGAAACATAATAGTTTCTGAAATTTCAAAATTGTATTTTCTTAATGGGAAAATTCACTTGTGATATATCACTTATAAAATTTCATTACATGAATTATTCGACAACTTTTAGTATAATTTCTAATTTTTGTCCTTTCACAGATGCAGCTAGTCTTGCTCGTGTGCTTGGCCGCCATAGCGGTAAGTTGAAAAACATGAAATTTCTTTTTATATCATTCCGTATGAGTTACTCTAACATGAGTAAAATATGTACTTATCTTTTATTATGTTTTAGAGTTAGTGCTTACGAATTATTTACTTGCTGCGTCCCCCTCATCAAAACTTCACACCTACCCTTCCAATCGTAAAGATCATGTGTTGCAGAAAGTTGTCACCCTTCAATCAAAATGTATCGGCTACGTTCACTATCTGTAGCTGAGGATTATTATTTACTTCGGTTGATCAGCTTCAAGTGCTACTTGTAAAACTTTCTGTGATAAAATGTTGAAAAGCACAAATGCTAACTATCTGCTTATGTGTTACTATGGCTATAATATTTCAGTTTGAGTGAAACATGCCGCGGCCTATCTTCCTGGGAAGAAACGTGCTGAGCAATGAACATTTAATATGAATGGCTTATGTAATCATTTGGATTTATTATGATTCAAAAAACTTTATTCCATTTTAGTTAGTAAACTCATGCTTCGTAACAGTGTAATTCAAATTAATTGAGCACTTCTGGATGAAATCGACAGAGCTAGAGTCCCCTGATCTCTACGTCAGATGAGTGCAAGAAATATGCTATAGAACTTTTATTAAAGCAGACCCGTTAATAAAAAATTACTTGAGCAGTTTATTTATTTTCGTTTAATATTACTTTGAGAATTTATTATTGTACTCATCTTGATATCTTTTCCATTTCAGGCCAGCTCCCCGACGTTCTGTAAGTTTGCAGTAGCTTCTAAAGCTTATTTTTCATACTTCGAACTTGTACATGAATTTGAGCCCTCCTTTCGCATTATTTCAGCGATTACCTCAAAAAATCTTGCATCTTTGTTGTAGTAGGCTGTATCTTCCTTGCATTTACCGTATGTTGATGTACGTTCGGGCCCAGGCTTACATATGGATGACGTACATTCATAGTGTTGGTTTGCGCAGCTGTTATCTACTGCAATTTTTCGCTCGCTGCTCCCACGAGCTCCGGCCGGAATACCTGGCCAGAGTTCCAGGCCAAAACGCCGGGCCTCACATCCTCCAGACGAGCTGGAAAACTAGGCCACCGCACTTATGTAGCTTTGAAAACCTCCAAACTACTTTTTCAACAGCTTTTCTCCTTTTTCCTCAAATAGTAGGATACACTGCAGTATTGATGTCTTCAAATTCAACATGTACCCTTCATATATCAGTGTTTGTGTCTGCAGATTCGGATGGTCAGCCGGGGGCGCGTTTCCATGGTGCCCTTCAGAAGTCTGTCAGGTGGGTTCCAGCTAGGCCGAGCACAGGGACGTCCGAGTGTAGAAATGTCCCCTGAAATAATGTTGGAATGGCAACGTAACATCAGTTTTCTTCGAAAACACTTGTACACCAAAATTGAGCACTGGTTACACGTCAAAGGAACCCAAATTTATCAAGA
>VOMN01103954.1:0-13353 GCA_014899125.1 Orchestia grillus
TGAATGGTTATTTGCTTCCAAGGCCTCGACTGCCTTGTTGCGCACGATTCTGCAGTCACGCAGGGGAAAAAAGGGTTTTTAGTGAACGGTTCTTAGCTTCCAAGGCCTTAACTACCCAAAATGAAGGAACACAGCTGTGTTCCTTAATTTTGGGCCGTGGAAGTAAGCACATATGTGTGTAAGGTCACCTAAGATCCCAGCTGCTTCGTTGCAAACGATTCAGCTGAGTTATGGGTTCAAGAAAATTTTTTGGAAAGATATTTGTCATTATGGTCGTTTCCAGTGGGTGAAATTTACAGGGGAACCACTTTAGCGACTGGGATCGGGGAGATAACGTTTTGCAGGAATTTTTTCGTCGCCTCCAAAATATGTTCCGGGGATGTAAGATTCAGCGTATCACATTTTGATCGAGTCGATAAAAGGTGTAATGTGTTGACAAATGAAATAACTGAAAAGAAAAAGAAACGCGTATGAAATGTAATATGGGATTTAGACATCCTAATATCACAACCTTTTCAAATAAAAACTAGAGATTTGGAATAATACTAGTTCACTGTATATTCAGAATTTGACTTAACGAAAAAATAAATTCATCACGATCTAACTCAAATATGACAAAGTATTTCTAATCCTAGGGTAAATTAGAGAGCATCGAATAACTTGAAGGTAGTCAGTGCAAAATGCGCAAAACTAATATGGTGAAGAAGAAACATGCGGACAACATGAGAAAATCCCACAGACTGTGCACATACATTTCCCATGCTTTGAACATCATTCATTTAATGGAAGAAAACTCGCCGTCTCACAAGTACTTCAAGTCGAGACGAGCTACGCTGGAAAGAACATGCTCACCAAGATGGAAGATATTAGAAGGGGATAGAAGTTTAACGAATTCTACCTAATATTTTGAAAGCCTGCGAATGATAAACACTCTAATTGCTCGTGTCGCAAAATCGCAAAAGCAGCCAGTGGGCTACTTAAAAGTTAGCGGGAAACCCACGATGCACATGACGGTAGAGCTCTCGAAACTTTCACCTGAGCCTTTGGTTCATCATAGGAAGCTTTGGCAAACTGACCAAACACGCAACGGTTGAAAGTTGTCATTTAAGAAACAATTTCCCGGAATGCGTTTCATGAGTCAAAAGTCTTCACATTTTAGAGAAGGGAGAACTCAGAGGGTCGCTTTGAGCGTCTGAGCTATAACAAATTAGTCCCAAATTTCGGTCATTTTTCAGCCCGAGTTTTTGGGAGAAATCTTGAAAAGGCAAGAGTACAGCCGTGCAGGACGTGAAAAGATCTAAAGTCATTGCAAAACTTCGAATTGGAACTTGCCTAGTCAGTTGTGATATTCAAACAATATTACCAAGGGTAATAGCAAGCTTTAAATGAAATTTAAAACAACAAAAAGAATGTAAGTAGGGAAATAAAGAGAGAATAACTCCAATATCAAGACTGGGGTGTTAGTAATAATTATCAAGTAGGTCCTTAATTTCTCTCGATAACAATGTAAGAATAGTAAAAAATATGAATAATTGTACCACCATCAAAAATAACAGTAACAGCAATAACGACATCACAATGACGTTATTATCTGATAGAAATAGTGATAACCATAATGTTCATAATATTAATGAAAATAGTTATTATAACCCTTGTATCTCTGAATGGTCATGATACAATTGTCAGTATCAAAATATACTGAATTAGTGCGTCACTACCAGGGCTGCTCTGTAAGTGACACCGTCACTACCTAGGCTGCTCTGTAAATGACACTGCCACTGCCTAAGCTACTCTGTAACACTGTCGCTACCTGAGTTGCTCTGTAAATGACACAGTCACTACCTGGGCTACTCTGTAACACTATTGCTACCTGAGCTGCTCTGTAAATGACACCGTCACTACCTGGGCTGCTCTGTAAGTGAAACCGTCACTACCTGGGCTGCTTTGTAAGTGACACCGTCACCACTTGGGCTGCTCTGCAAGTGACACCGTTACTGCCTGAGAAGGCTTAGAAAAACGACACGTTTTGATAACCTGCGGTGACAGCACTAGAGACCCCAGCAAGGCAGCCAACTCTCTCACTGGAGCACCGACGCAGCAGCGTCGATACGTCCCCTCGCGCTGCCGTCTCCCAAGGGACCGCCACTACATTTGTGTCAGGCCCCGCAGCTAATACATTGATTCTATTAATTCACAAAAGCCCCACTGGAACTCTTCGTTCAGGAGCACCGAGTGGGGCTGTACACGGGCGTCAGTGGTCAGTGGGAGAAGTAAGTGCCTTCATGTACGGCTCTAAAGCGATGTTCGATTGCAGACGACGATCGAGCCGCTATGGTGGCGATATGAATTCGCTTTTGAAAGTTTTGGTTAATTCATTCGTTTGTCCTTCCCACTGGTGAAGCTAAATTTCGAAAAAAATTGAAAACATTGCATTTTCAAAAACTTCAGATGAAATCTTAAATGTGCAGGTTTCACAACTGCGTCGATAAAATACGTGTAATTTTGGTACTGAAATCGACACTTTAATGTAAGTCCTGACATTTTTCTCGAAAGAGTTCTTTTGACTGAAATTGAGTACGAAAAAAATGATCCGCAAAAGAAAACTACTCAATAACTTAAAGCTTGGATTAACTTGAACCCTCAGATCATTTTCAGATCCTTTCCAATGGAAGTGCAGGAATCTAGCAGCAAGCGATTGTTGTCTCACACATTCTCACGACCCAGAGTTCAAATGAGTTCTTGATCAGTGCCGAATTTTCTACGTGGAACTGTAGACTATTTTTCTTAAGAATTGAACCGTGATGTCCTTTCAGAAAGCTCTAAAAAGGGCAGGTGAGCGGCAGGGCAAACCCATACTTCTGAATTCTGCTTCAAGAGTTTTGGTGCAATGTAAACTGCTGTATTTAAAATATTATCAGCAGGATGCACGTGTTCTAGAAAGCTCATACATTAGGGAACAGTGAAGTGCAGAGTCGATTATTTCCAAAATAATGTTCTAAATCTCACTTCCCAAAAATCAAGGGAAGAATTACGATAAATGGCATTGTAATGTTAAAGCAGGTAGTCGTAAGATATTCTAATCGAGAAATTTCTTCTCGCTTTCAGCATCGGATGTTCGATTAGCAGCCTAAACTGCACCGGGTAGCGTGAGTTCATACGTCACTAAGTTCAGCCGAACGGGTGGGACGTCCTCGGAGCGTGTGCGACCGGCCGATAATGGCACATATGGTGTACGACCCGTCCGCTAACTCGCTCACTCAAGCTTCGGTGCAGCTATTTACTCCCGACACAGGAGGGGCAACGGTCGACTTCGGCACGCCGGAGGGGCAACGGTCGACTTCGGCTCGCCGGAGGGGCAACGGTCGACTTCGCCACGCCGGAGGGGCAACGGTCGACTTCGGCACGCCGGAGGGACAACGGTTGACTTCGGCACGCCGGAGACAACGGTTGACTTCGGCACGCCGGAGGGACTACGTTTGACTTCTATAAAAAAGGTTAACTTCCTCCCGAAAGACGGGCTAACGGTTGACTTTGAGAAGCCGGTGGCTCTGAAGTTGCAGTTTACGATTTCATACGACAAAGCGGAGTGATTAACGGTTGACTTCGACATGAACTAAGGAATAGATCCTATGATGTTCAAACCCTGACACTCAGATGCCACTAAGCCTTGACAGGTCAGTCTGAGATAATTTCTCATCTTAGAAGAGTGATGGCTAAATTCATTCACCAACAGACTTGTTTAAAGCTTATAACCCGAACGCAAGACAAATTTAAAATATGCTGGGGAAAACTTGCAATTTAGTGAACTATTGTATCTTCTGCCATCATAAATAGCAGAGACGTTTGGAGCATCAAACTGTTGCTGAAGCGCTGTTTATTTTGGCATAGTTACTCTAAGAAAAATAATTCCATGCAAGCCACATATGTTCCTTACCCGTCAACTCTCAGAGCAACTCTCAGTTCCTTACCCTTCAACTCTACCTCCCCAATTGCAGGTAGACTTTTTAAGTCTTCCACCCTTCAGTTATTGCACCAACACTGTATGAGTTTTCCACCCTATAATCATACCACGATTACTACTCAAGTCTTCCACCCTTCATTGACTTCATGTAGACCATTTAGACTTAAACTGCCCCTGCTAGAAAGTTAAAATACAGCAAGTAATTTTGAAATTTTTTGAAAAAAAGTCCAGTCGAGTGAATCATCCCAAAGCTGACTCGGGATTCGAGGAGAAATTAAAATTAAGAGTGATGTTTGATAAAAGTAAATAAAAAATCATTCGTGAAGAAAATTCTAATATCAACTAACGTAGACAAATCTACCAGCGGCTAGAAATATAACGACAATGACGATAAGCTTTGAAATTCTTATTACATTTAGTTGAAACTATACTTTAGCCGATGCAATTTGTGAAGGGCGCAGCTGAATACTACCATTAATACTGGTCGAGAGGGCATAAATAGACCTCCAGGGTACGGTGACAAGTCAGCGAAACGGAAGTAACGCAGGCTTTGTGGTGATCGTACGTCACTCGCTGCCGACACCTGTTCCTATCTCGTATCCGACAGATATTTTCTCCTACACGTTATCGACAATTTTGCACTAAATATAAGCCGTGACTAAATTTAAATTTGGATGGTTGTTTCATAAAAATATTGTATTCTACGTTTTGTTACTACCAGCATAGTCAAATTATCTATTCAAATAAAAATTTCTGAGGTATACCTTACACACCCGGAAATCTCACGGTAATTCCTCAGTGATTACTCGACAGGTTCACAGCTGACAGCGTTTCCGGTTGACAGCATTTACGGCTGACAGCGCTTCCGATTGACAGCATTTACGGCTTACAGCATTCATGGCTTAGTTTCATTATAGCTTTCTTTTTTGAGAGGTCTCAGATTTCGAATACGAATAATTTTCCCTATATCATACTTGTCTAATTCTTCATTGTCTTTCCATTGCCATAATTTCAATTCGAAAGTAAAATTTTACTCTTCTAGAAGCTCAATTTTTGATATGAAATATTATAAAAATCAATAACTTGAATATGCAGTGGGTCTTTATAGCGTCAAGAACATTCTCGACCGATTAAGGTATCGAATACGAGATTTTAAAGCTGTAAAAAATAAACACCGGAAGTTTTCAGACCCACAAAAACAGATGCAAGACTTTTTTCCACTCAGTACATCGGCACATGAAATAGAAAGTATTGCTCTAAATTGCTAAACTTTTTTCACTAAAGATTGTGAACAATGTGGATAATCTGAGTTATAAAAATCATGAAGTTTGGTTTCATAAACATGCTTGTCACAAAGGCACATAATAATCCCTTTCGAAAACGTAAATCCACTTCATGAATGGCAGATGCTCAATCACGAAGCTATTAATAACCGCTTAGCATCGCTTCGGCGTTTGATCTCTTCAAAAGTTAGAAAAGCAGCGGAGTTCTTTTCTGTAGGAATGAGCGTTTCACTGTGTGTCGTTTCGATTCTGGTACCGAGCTCGTGAAAAGGTCCTAAGGGAGAGCCAGAGGCTGTAGCCTTCACCCTTTGAAGGCAGTTTGGCCAGCCATCCCTTCGTCTCTTGCTTCTTTCTGCTCGATTACCCTCACGATCGAGTGTCCTGGCTTCATTATACGCCTTCATATTTCTATTGATTATTGCGAGCTTACAGGGTGCATCTTTCGAAACAGAAGGACATAAATAGAAAGAAGGAGTCGCACAATACGTCGTTACAAAGGCTCGTTGTCACACCGTTTCTGCTAGTCATGCGAGCGTTGGCAGAATAGTTTGACATACTGTGTCAGTTGTAAGCCCCACTAATGTTAGAACCCCGAATACACGATTTTCAACTCGTCAACTCTTGTTACGAAATCATTAATAACGAGATCATTCAAAACACGTGCATAGAAGCATTTACTTCCAGTTAGGAATTCGTATTTTGATTTCAAAGCTTCAGTCGTGAACTTTTGATTGGAATTACTATCTCAGTAACTTCCCTGATCAGTAAAACTTCAAGTCAACACAAGCTAGATGGCATGATATATCGTCCTTGAAACGTCTCACAAATAAATACGTTCACCGCATATTCGTTCTAAATCGGCAACCAACGGACGCGTTGGTTAAATTTCCAGAGCGAGGGCAAATTTGTCGCGAGCTTTAAACATTTCAATAAAATGCAAAGCCTCGCGCGGCCTGAGAATGACATTCTCAGTCAAAGATGGCAGAGCTAATTTAGAGGCAGACGCCGCTTGATCTTCATCTGTCATCAGAGTCTCTGCGAGGGCCAAGAGTCACGACGCCATATTTGTTGCTCGACTGCGCCTTATTTTGACGCGACGACTTCGCGAGAAAACGAGGCAAAATTGGAGCTGCGAACGAGAGTTTGTCTCGCGAGGACGCAAGCTAAAGCGTGAAGGAACACGCCGACTTAGATTGACTTTGTAGCTGCAGGGACCGTCGAGTTCTGAGCGACGTCCACATACGAATTGCTGCGCTGCGTGCGCTTAGATCTCGGGCGTGGCGTCTTCGTGGAACTTTGGATATGGAAGTTCAATGGGTAACCTACAATTCTTTAAACTTTTCAAGTCTCAACAATGCCATAAAAGGGAGCTGAAGGACGAAAACCATAGCAACAGCTGCAGCAGTTATTCGAACTATTTAATGACCGACGTAAGCAGGAGGTCAATAAATGCAGAGCTGAAGTCCTGATGGTAACTAGAACAGACCAAGTCAGGCGACCCGAGCCAGGAGCGCTGGCTCTTCACGAGCGTTACCCAAATCTGCACAAGAGAAGAGCATGAGCTGCACTCGGCCAGGCTGGACATGCGGAGGAAGCTCCTCAAAAGAAGGCATGGCCAGAGCGTTACCCAACTCTGCACAAGAGAAGAGCATGAGCTGCGCTCGGCCAGGCTGGACATGCGGAGGAAGCTCCTCAAAAGAAGGCATGGCCATAGCGGGGCGGCCGCTCTTGGCATGCATAGAGCGCGTGCTCCGCCAGCGTAGTCGTGATACAGACGCGTCGTCTCGGTACAATCGCACTTCCAATCTGCAAATGAGGACGAGTAATATTCAGGCAGGGCGCCTTAAGAGGCACCTTGGACTCCGTAATGCCCTGTTTATACTTAATAGAAAGTCAAGGTTTCCGAGGCTCCTGGTGCCGGAGTCTGATTTGCATTGTAGATGGATGCTCTTCGTCTGACAAAGCTTTTGAGCTTCGAGTTCATGCTGTCTTCCTTTATGTCGTACTTGCTGCTTGTTTCCTCAATGGGGCTCAAAGGATACATTTTTTGGCATATTATTCGATCTTAATATGCAGCTTGATTCTGGATATCAAGCTTAATTGTTAGCAGAATATTGTAAAAACCCAATGGAAAATTACTCGAGCTCAGCCAAAATTATTTCTCTTAATACCCTCTTCGGATGAGGCCTTCGTAAAGCGCGGACTATTTATTGAGTTCGAGGTACAATTTGACTCCAAATTTTCGAATCTATTCACCATTTGATAGGTCTTAAGGGCCATTAGAAACTAAGTTGAAACTGAAGTGTCACTGTAGGCTTCAAACGGTTTTGCTCATGATAAAATTTTTAATCTCCCGCATACCTAAAACGTTGTGTTGCAGGAGGGTATGATAAATGAGACTGGGGATTCCTCCGATCGAGATGCACTTTGTCAACTCGAAGAACATTCTCATTGTTTCCGTACTATTATCACAAATAAATAGACCCACCAGAACTTCTGTGACTAAAGAATTCGCACAATTCCCCCCGACGATAAATCGACTGAAAAGTCAAGCCCTGGCCCTCAAGAGCCCTTGCTATACCTGTAGCACGGAGTCAAGATTTCCCGTCGTTTCTAATAAAGAGAGCAGGGAAAAAGTTTATCATTTGGTGCTTAGCCGTAGAACGAGGGGCTTGACCAGAAGGAAAGTCTTTGTGCCAGGGGCCCGTAAATTAGTCGGAATGGTCTCTCTGGCAGACATAAAGGCATGGCACCGATCCCGCGGGAGCGGCGATTCGGTGGGAGCAGCAGCGGCTTTTGCAGTGTAAACGTACGTATATTTTGTACGATACACTAGCATATATATAAATACATACCTCGGGTGTCGCAAAAAATGTTACCTCAGTTTGACCGTCCAGTAAGCGATCGTTACACATCGTATTATTTGTTTATTCGTTTTTGATGTCCATCGGGAGCTACCAAAACATATATGTTTTTTGCTGAATTTAACAATACAAAACATGATACTTATTGGGCAATTAATACGGGATTGAATTGAGGACTCAGATTTCTGGGATAACCCGTGCGTAAATAGATCTATACAAATAAGAAGTTATATGTTCGTTTATTCAGCATCTTAAACCTCCGGAAGTTTTTCAGCGACTAATTTGAAGTTTTGACATAACATTGCATTCGAAAACGGATTTGTTTTTATATCTATGCTCTTGTAAAACTATTTTATACACGCTTTTTGAAAAATACCGCTAAACCACAGCAACGCGCGGCCGAATACAGCTAGTATATTTATAAATATACATGGATGCAAGTACATATAGTGAGCTCATGCAAGCTGTATAGAGTTTAAAAAACGAGCTTTTTGCAGAAATCGAAATCTATTGGGAGGTGTCAGACTGACTGTTAATATTGTTTCATATGTCGCTATTTTGACTTTACTGAACAGAGTCAACTATTAAGCCCACCCAGGTTACCCATCCCGCTTGCGCACCTACTTCGGCCAGGAGTTCAAGCTCACAAAAGATAATTGAAAGAAATTTTCTCGCATGACCAACAGACCACCAATGAACATAGTTGTCCCGCTATATAATGATAGCCCAGTGTTGCTGGCTTGGTTGGTCAGTCCGTCCGCCTCTTTGTCACGCTCTTAAGGATTTAGATAGGAGAAAATTCCCGAGTCCGTATTCCGAAACAGCGAAACCGCCAGAGAAGGCAGTACGTATCAGTGATACTGAAAATAACATTATTTCATGTCAGATTAACTGCAAACAAGAGGGTATTTTAAGAAATTACCAACATTTGTCCCGCCATTTTTAGGGAGGCGCGTCTGCTGGCGTTCAACATAAAATGCGAACGATTTGCGAATGAATGCGAATTGCCGAAACTCGACGGTAAGCGGAATATTTAATGAGCAATTAACGTAGAGTTTTTTTATCTTCCGTACTCTAATATGAACTTCTTGCACTTGCATTTGGCTTCCAATGCAAAATTGAACCCATCCTTGGCCGTCCGGTATAATTTTGCAAATTTAATTTATTAATAATTAAAGCAAATATTTAGCAATAATAAATTAGGCCCTACCTCTATTACCCTCTATCGTTTCCGAGTGAATAAGAATAATTGTGTGTCACGCCATAGTTCTTCATGTTACGTTCCTTTTGTGAACGAAAATAGGTAATACGTTCCATTTGTGAACGAAAATAGATAAGACATTCCATTTATGAACGAAAATGTATCAGATACGTACAATATGTGGATGAAAATATATAAGTTAAATACAATTTGTGGAGGAAAATAAAGTACGCACTATTCGTGGACGGAAATAAATGAATTATATTCAATTTTGGATGAAAAGAGATAGGTCAAGAGCAACTTGTAGACGAAAACATAAAGAGACGTTCAATTTGTCGAGGCTAATAGTTAGCCAGATGCTTTTCCTGCAAGAAATGTAAAATTTCGACTTTCTAAAGAACCAACCGTCACAGGCTGTATCATAACCCTTGTTTCATTGTACAGGGTGCGAAAGTTATCGGAGGACACTTATATTTTTGTAATTTATACTAACCCGATAATAGTTAATGTGTTTTTTATTCCAGAAGATCCTATGGCAGATACTACTGTAACTAATGAAATGAAAAGACCCGCTGCAATTGCGTCTATAAAAGCGAAACACAGCAATTTAGGAATTGCAAGATTTCTAAAAGTAGGCAGATCTTTCGTTTGAAAAGTTAGAAAGGAGCTGAATGAAAGCAATGGAGATGAATTGGCCACGAGCAAGAGAAAACAGCATTGTCAACGCTCTGACTCACTCAGAACACCTGAGTTTGTCAGAAGAGTGCATGGCATGATCGCCAAAAATCCTGGGAAGTCAATGGTTATCGCAATTTTGAGCGAGAGAACTTACGGCGTTCGACTTTTCTTGGGACTCCGTAAATATTTGGTAGCACCAGGAATAAAGATAAGCTTGCATATGGTCACTGACAAGCAGCTATCAAATTCATTCGTTTCCAAAAGGGTATTCCTAAATTGCAAATGAGATTAAGTATTTATACTTATACAAAAAAGTTAGGGCTCAATTGGAGTTGAATTCCAATGAAACATTAGCACATAAGTTTACAATGCAAGTACAATACAATTTTTATCATTCAGTCACATTCGAGCATTATCGCTAAAAGTTGAAGGTGCAGTAAATTGAAATTAGGAAACTTCGGAGATAATACTTCAAGCTACAGGAGAAAATTTAAAATAAAAATCACAGCAAACCGGTGACATTTCACTTACCTCGGAGCGAAATCAGATGCAACACTCAAATTAAGTCACAGTAAATGCAACAACACGCTTAAATTAAGTCACAGTAAGTGCAACAACACGCTTTAATTAAGTCACAGTAAGTGCAACAACACGCTTAAATTAATGGGCACAGTAAATACAACAGCACACTCAAATCAGGAGCTGTAAATACAACAAGAAACACAAATTAGAGAAAAAAGCTTCACAGTTCTCGCAAAGAACGGAGCCGCAGCTAGAAGCAGGTGCAGGGAGGGTGCGACACAAGCTCTACGGTGCTAGAACGCAGTCAGGAAGAGGTGATTCCCTGCTGCCACTCGAGACAGAAGGTGCAGGATGATGGTCAGAGCTACTGCCTAGCGCTAGGTCGCTCTCACGTGCATTCGAGTGAAGTAAATCGGAAGGTTTGCGCTTGAGACAAGGCCGTCCAATTCTCGTGGTAGGACTGAGCGTGCAGAACTGAGGGTTGCGTTATGAGGGTTACCTGTTTATGGACGACACTGAGGGAACATTCTCCTGCGTGCACACTCCTTCTGCTAACAGCCGGTCTCGGATTTCCCAGGCGAACATGGTGGGATTTTCCCGTTTGTATTTTGCTATCGCGTCCACCACAATAGGAGTGGCCACTTTGGGTTTGGATCCTCCAATGACTCCGGCTTTGTAGCTACCCGTTTCGTAATATCTAAGGAAGAAGTGACAGAAAACAAACGTTAGACTCGTGAATGGAAACCCACCTATTAATGCTAGACACTGACGGCACAGATTCCTGGTCGCAAATGTTGTCTGCAAGCAGCCGCTCTCGGATCTCCCAGGCGAACATGGTTGGGTTCTGCTTCTTGTAGCCGGCGATGGCGTCAACGACATTGGGGGTCGCCACTTTGGGCTTAGAGCCCCCAATGACACCAGGCCTGATGGAACCTGTCTCGTAAAACCTGGAAGAGGGGCGTCTCGTAAGACAGAAGAAGAGACATGGTACAGAAGTCTCATGTTAGTCACTCGTCAAGCTGCAGAACCCGAAATGTGCCCCAACGCGGCAACGCTCTGCCCCACCAAAGGAGGCATCAGCGAGATGCACTGCACTAAACAAGTGGCAGGGAAGACCTTAGTGCCAGAAATACTTAGCATGCTCTTCAAGCCTCTGTATAAGGACGAGAAATGATGTAGTGAAGACTTAATACTAACAACAAAAGGCTCAAATTTCAAGGGGTTAGATAAGTTCATGCATTTGTACACTACTTCACCAAACACCAAGTCAATTCGTATGGCCCGTTGAGCGATAATTTAAAGAAAATTAACAAATATTTTCGATCATTTGCATCAACACAGAGGAAATAGTTTAATCGGATGAATCGAGCAGCAATCCTGCACTAATTCTAACGTTTTTAAATCCAGGCTCCTATTTTTAATGAGGGAACTGAGAAACGCGTGACTAGCACGCGACCCAATACAGCTATTCATGGATTCGTTAGTAAACTCGGCTACGCTTAGCGTGAACCCAATGAGTTCATGAGTCCAGAGGCAGACGAGTGGCTGTGACAGCTGAGAGGGACGGCGGCAGTCCCGCCTCAGAGAGGGGACCTGCGCAAGGGGGACGGGCCCCAGACGTGGTCTCCCTATGTCGGAGCCGAGCGACTGTGATTGGATTAGGCAGATGGGGAGCAACACATGGTTTGAGTCATTTCCCGCCTCACTCCCGGGGGCTGAACGCGAGTGCTTCGTCTCCCAGAAGCCCGACTTTGAAGGCAAGCTAACAATGGAGTCTGTGAACTAATGTGCAGAGCCGCCGCTCCTCAAGTGCGGCACCAGAAAGAACGCAAAGCCAACATCAAATGGAATAAAATCGACTGCGACCAGCCCCGTGCGCTCAGTGCTCTCAGACCACCGCTGCTCTCGGCTCTCTCTTCTTCACTTTCTTTCAACGAGCGCAATTGTTTGTCTTTTGAGGTACGCACGAAGACGTTTCGACCTCACGTCGCGACCGAGTGCTGGAAGTAACTGAAACTTTCCGACAGAACCTTGATTTCCAGTCATGTTTGAGGAAACCTTGTGGAAGTAACCGCTCTCACGTGAGAATGAACTGCCTTGGATGACACTGAATAATTTCTGTAAGAAAGGTCTCAAATTATGCAGACGCAGTTAAAACTTGGCCAAGTTGCTTAATCTGAACGTGAGAGAAGTAGTCGCAGAAAGCAAGCAAGGCTCCTGCCAACCAGGCGGCCTGGCGTAACGGGCAAAATCCTCATTGCAAGTTTTGGGGCGGCGCTAGAGGTCGGAAGCGCGGCGCTGAGCCTTGTGGCACGGGGCCTTAAGGGCTCAAGTGGGACGCTCTCGGGTGCCGAGTCAATTTAGAACACTCACTGGGGCCATAAGCAGGTATTTTCATGGGAATTTGGAGACTTTAAAGGAAATAAACAGGATTGAAACGAATCAAAACTGGCGTATGAATCCGGGGGCAGCAAACGTAGAGTCGACATCTTAGAAGGCGTCCCATCACAGAAGGCGTCGAGTTAGCGCGCTTGCCTCTACTGCACGGAAATATCATCATCGAATACAAGGGCGTCGTTAATATTTAACGAAAATTTCACCGCTGTTCAAAAAATACGAGGGCTAGGAGTGAGGGTGGAGAGGATAAAGTCCAAATATTCATTCCGGAAACACCAAGAAAGATTTCCAGACTCGTTGCGCGGGCGCCGAGAGAACAAACTTGGTGTCGTTTTCTAAAGTAGGACGACGCGGCAACTGAAGCGTCAAATGCTCTTGAGAAGAAACATGTTGAGCTCTCCAAGAGCAGCATGCATTATACAACAGACATTCCGGACTACGACGGAG
>VOMN01103959.1:0-25423 GCA_014899125.1 Orchestia grillus
GTTCTGTGGTGTTACGAAGGGATGAGCTGTCCTGGGATTTGTTCTCACTCATATGGAGTATTTGAGCGGGAAAATTATTTGTAGACTATGTACTTACTTTAACTAACATTGAAACAAAGTCATAAGTTTTTTTAATGAGATGAGTTGTAAACGAAATATAAACGAATAAATAGGCAAATAAAGTCGATTTGAATTGGTTTCCATGCCAAAAAAAGACCAGTTGAGTCACACAAGGTCCTCGGAGTGATCCACTTTGCTAAGAGGCACAGCGGTGACGGCTGGTGCCATGGTGCCATATTGCCACTCCCAGTTGCCATACCAACTAATCTCCCTAAAAGTGAGAAGACAGAAATGCACCATCACAAAGGGCACAGAAAATACATGCGTATGAATCAAGGCCAAACCTCAAAAAAATACACATTCTTATTTTTTACGTTCAGCCTTCAAACACATACCAGTATGAAATATGAGAAAAAAAATTATTTGGACAGATGCCTTCATTCTCCTAAATTAAAGGCCGTAGTCCGCCGGAGAAGTAAGAGTTACAAATCAGCCCCAAGGTGCGATGGCCGCCTTAACAATTCCAGACGAAAACAGGCTACACGACTGACGAAGGCAGGCTACACGACTGGTGAAGGCAGGCTACACGACTGGTGAAGGCAGGCTACACGACTGGCGAAGGCAGGCTACACGACTGGCGAAGGCAGGCTACACGACTGGCGAAGGCACGAGACAAACCTCGGTCCAGAGGATCACCAAAATCAGCTGACCGTTTTCTACCTCAGCAGCACCAGATCAACTGCCTAATTTTCACAGGTAAGCCTATTCTAGTGGTTCAAGTCTTGCGTATTTATGCCCGTATTTATATTATGGATTCATCATTTAAATTATGTAAGGCCTGAAGGTTGACCCCAATGGCCATTTATTTAGAACTGAGTGTTTTATTATTGCTGGGTGTGTGGGCCCACTCAAGAAGGCCAGTTACTCAGAATTCAGGTTTTATAATAAGAATCAAATTTACTTTCTGGGTCAATTATTCATAAGACAGAGACAGTCTCCCAGAGTTGAAGGCAGTCTCGAGTTGATAAGAGTTGCAGGGCCAGAATGCAGGGCAGTTGATCAAGCAACACCGATTGAGCTACCACTAATTTACGTCAAGAAAAGTCGATATAAACGAGGGATTTGAGTGATGTACAAATGTCTAAGCAAGTCGTAAACAGCACTCAGTCAATAACATGACCCTGCAACCGAGCATGAAATGAGATCTCATGAAAGAAATCTTGGTTGTCTTGAATTATGTCTTCATTTCCCTGAAAGACCAAAATTTCTCTTGAAGCTACAAACAGGCGCCAGAAGGACTACCAGAGAGACCGCACTGACCCTCAAGCAACGCGACCAATCAAAATGGGCGTCACAATGCAGGCCGCTCATTGGCTGATTTAAGACTCTTCAGTTCTGACGTCATCACGGAGCAGACCGCTCATTGGCTGATTTAAGGCTCTTCAGTTCTGACGTCATCACGGAGCAGACCGTGACAGGATGAACCACACATGCAGACGTCAGGTCAGGCAAGTCGCTGTGAGGGCAGACGATGTAGTGATGGTGATGGTGGTAGAATAGGGGTCCTGGCCCTTCAGGTAGACGAGGTCAACAGTCACGAAGCAGAGTAGAGCTACTTCAGGACGCCACTATCTACTGCATCAGTAGAGCTACTTCAGTAGAGCTACTTCAGTAGAGCTACTTCAGTAGAGCTACTTCAGTAGAGCTACTTCAGTAAAGTCACTTCAGTAGAGCTACTTCAGTAGAGCTGAGCCCAGTACCGCTACCGCACAGTAGCAGGGGGGGGCGAGTGTGAGGGCACAATCAAAGCACAGCCCACACATAAATCATACGTAGTCACGACACACAAAGAAATATCAGCACGGGAAGCAAATCAAACGATTACGAGGGAGAATAAAGAGAACCACAAAGACCTGTGCGCAGATCTCGTATCGAGATTGACAAGCGTATTTTCGGACGAGGTTCTGAGAGTGGTGACGTGTGTGCGACATGAGAGAACCAGAAAAAGAAAAGAAAAGATAAAGAATAATCAGAGAATGAAGGAGTGTCAGAGAAGAATATGCTAATCAGAGAAGAATAATGCTAAAAAGCAAAGTGGGCAAGAAAGGTAGAAGTCCCGAAGGCCTATTTAACGCTGAGGTAACCTTACAGTGCCCCCCCCTAAGGGACACCAGTCCCCATATCATGGGATAAACAAACCCAACCAACCTAACCCTATGTCCTACCCTATGCTCCCTGAGGAGTGTATGCCAAGAGAACATGTTGGTGAGTCAGGACACCATTAGGACAGCAGAGGGACTCAAGGACTGCCAGGACAACACACGACACGTTGAGGCAGGCAAGGAACAGACGGACGGCGCCATTACTGGCACCACGGGACAACTCGTCAAGCGACAGGGTGTAAAGCGACAGCACAAGGTGCTCCTACTCATGACGTCACTGATGACGTCAAAACGAGGAGCGTTCGAATCAGGGAAGGCTGCAGCGATGCATCATCGCTCGCTTGGTGCAGGAGGCGCAAAAGTGTCCACAAAAACAAGAAAATTGAAAATCTTGTACGAATACAAAGGAAGAAGCGGGGCAGGAGGGATTGACGCTTTTTAAAATGACTCAAATGGGGTGGATGAAATATTTAACTAAATCAAACGTTAAGAATATCGTTTGAAGTAAAAGAAATGAATTCAGATCCATTGCATCCTTCAAAGTGCAAGGGACGAAACTTTCTTGTACTTTTCACAGGATCATCAACGTCCGTCCTCTCTGCCCCTTCCCCCACTATTGCTGTAACATTAACATTTGAACGGCGGAGCTGGAACTTTAACTTGCCCTTCAACATTTATTATTCAACCATAATAGCATCATTCATATTCATGACAACATTAACTCGGTGGAGTGCCAACGCGCGAGGTTTGAGGGCTCGGCTGACCAATCAGAGCTCATGAAGCAGTTGACCAATCAGAGCTCATGAAGCAGTGACCTTGACTTCAGCCTAGAGAAAAATACCGTCAAGAGGTTGTTCACGGGCACTGGTCGGGCGGCACGCCCTCTCAAAAATGACATGTGCTACCTTGATTGCACTGAACAATCGTAAAAAAATACTTTAATACGCCGTCTCATGTAGAAAGACTTTCAAGGTACACAGGTAATTGGAAAAATATAATTTACGGAGCACAGTTCGCTGTGCTTTGCGAAAAGCAAGACAAGGACAAGGGACATTCATAGCTCCGCCGCCCCAGGGGCGCCCCTCACGCTGCCACGCCTGCCAGTCACTGACCACCCATTACAAGTGGCCGAGGACCTGAACCCTTCTGACAATTTGGAGACCGTCTACATAGGTACAGTCTCCGCGACTGATGGCCACTCACACAGACCTGGCAGACCGTAGGTGCCGCTTCAAGGTAGACAATACATAGGTACAGTCTCCGCGGCTAATGCCGCTTGAAGGTAGACAATACATAGGTACAGTCTCCGCGCCTAGTGCCGCTTGAAGGTAGACAACAGCAACACAACAACTCTGTGGACGGGCAGGTGAATGGACCAGAGTTTGTAATCTGTACAGCTCCGCCACTTGGAATGGGTCAATGGAATTGTCGTCCTTGCGGGACAGTTCACATTTTTTGATTTACTGAATTTTATTTTAAAAAACCCTTCCAGCGATTAATAATGATTCAAGCTAGTTTTTTTGAAACGGTACCATTCCATACTTTTATAAAGTTAATAATAGGAAACCTTGAAAAATCACAAAAAAACGTTTCATAATTATTTCTGTTAAGCACTGAATCATCTGCTTCATTTAAGATAATCAAAGCAAATCAATCTAAAAAGCAACGACCCCTTGAGCATGGTGCAAAGCATCAGTAGCGGCGCTTGTGCTGCCATGTTCAGGGAAAGTTGTGTCGTTTTCGTAACCACACGCTGGTGGAATTGAAGCGACTCGTGAGCAGCGTGACTGCAATAACCATCTCGGCGAGGAGACCTGGATTGGCAGCATGGCTGTGGCGCGGCTTTAGGGGCGCCCTCGGCACAAAATATAGAGACGCTTGACAAGCGACCACCCACACGTACCCCACAGCATGTCACAGGACACGGCGCGGCGCAGCCACCACAACTCCTCCGTCAATGGCTGGCTTACGAAAAGGTCGTCTCTGATTCGACGTTCATCAGCTGGTCCGTCAACGCTTATTGGCAGGGAAGAAGGCTGCTCATTACTGAACGTTTTTATTGGTGGACGTGTTGATGTCTGCTGGCCAGTGGCAGATGTGGATACAAGATCACCGAAGCGGATTGGCTGTCTCGCGTCTCCGCGGCTGGCTCTGCATTCGCTGCTATTTTCGATATTAGAATCAACATGAAGGACATCACACCCACATTTATCAGGGCCACAATTACCACAATTACAATCACTACGGTCACGCTCACGAGAAACATCATCACCACCATCACGATCACAGTTGAAAATCCCACAACAAAAATCATTTTGATCCCACTCACTAGCACGAGTGGCGTCAGTATCATAACCGTCTTTAGGGACACAATCACTATAATGACCACAATCACTGCCACGGCGAGCGTCCCTCACACCAAAACGGTTAAACTCGTCCCCCTTCTGTACACCCCAGGACGCCCCCTCGCCGGGTGAGCTAGTCACGAAATAGCGGTCGCTGCGAGTGAGGGGCAAGTGAGGGGAGACGGAATCGCGGTCACACGAGGGAGAGGGGTAGGAACTGATGGAATCAGGGGCCACACATGGCAAGGACTCAAGGCAACGTGGTGCAGGACCTAAGACCAGACTAAAGATTTCCTCGATACAAGCTTGACGGCCGCAATCGGAACCATCACCGAGTATTTTATCTTTTGCTTCCAATGTCACTACACCGAACGAAGGCACGTCAGACGCGTCTTTAGACTTACTGAACATACTAGGGAACTTTTTAGTTTTTGATTTATTGCCCAGGGTTTTGTACACAAAACCTTCATAACAAGTCCCCGAAACTTGGGCTGGAGATTCAGCAGCACTCACGCCAACCTTCTGTGCGAGACTCTGAGTATGATCGACATAGCGTGAAGCTGTGCCTAGGTCGGCCTCACATGGCGAAGATTCGAGAGATTCATGTCCCTGATCAAAATTTGCAGCAGGTCCAAAAGCCATGGACTCGATGCCGACCTCCGCACTCAGTCTTCTTTTGGTTCTCTGATCACTGAGCGACATCAGCTCGCCCTGCGGTGACACGTACAGGTCCAAGTACGAGCTATGGAAACTGATGTTGCCTCGAATGTTTCCGGCACCTGGAGGCGAGTCTGGACTATCCAGAGAAGCGCCACGGCTTCCTAGAGTAACTCGGGTATTTGGTACCATCCCGTCACGTTGGGGCTGCTGTAGGGGTATGTGTGTCACGGACGCGGAGTGTTTCACGCCACAGGGGCTATCGGTCGGGTCGGCACTCCTCCCTACATCGCTGAGGAGCTGCAGCGAAGCGCGGTGTCGGCGGTGGAGGTTGGCATCACTGCTAGCACTATCACGTGGAACCATGGCAGGGCACGGTGGCGTGTTCGGAGGGTCCTCGACACCCGATTGCCCTGTGGTTTTCCTGGCACAAGGGGCAGCGACGGCCGCAGAGCTGCACGAGGGAGATCGTAACACCAGAGTGGAGGAACTCAGGACTGTAACTGGGTTAGCGCTGTGACCTCTGAGCTTAGAGCTGTACGCTCGAATTGTTGCGTCGTCGGCGCTAGCGCGATACGGGTGGAAACTCGACACTTTCGTGGCGTGTTTGCTACCCCGGTGCAACGACCCCATCCTGGCCTGAGGCGCCACACGCTCGCCCTCGCATGAAGCTGCTGAGTTTATTTCCGCGCAAGCCACGTCAATTTCTTCGCTGGAGTCCGTTTCCCGCGTAGGTTTTGCAGAAATGTTGAGCGGCTCAGTCTTACATTTCCGTTGTAACTGCTCATAGCCATTACCGCGACTGTGCTCTACACAACCGCTGCTACATTCTTCATCACAAGTGGTGACCTGACAACGTGTATCATAATTTTCACGAGTCACCTCTGGCCGCTCAACATCGCCACCCACTGAAGTCTCGTCATCAACATTATCCTGAAGGAGGGACTCGAGGTTAGCTCCTTGCTCAGCAGCCTCCTGCCTGGCGGGGGACTTGCTGAGGCGCCACTCACGGAAGTTGATGGGGATGGAAGACAGGATATTCAGGTTTTTTTCGGAGATACTGGACGTTTCTTTTTTAGAGATCGCTACCTTCTTTGTCTCCTGGACTTGTTTAACTGCTTTAGAATCTTTGGCTTGTTTCGTGTCTTTTTTGATTTTACTAAACCTAAAGGTAGGATAAGTGCCCTTATCACGCTTACCAACCCCCCTCCCACTCCTTCTGACGCAGTCGCCCCCTTCTCGGCGGGTGGTGAGAGGCGTCGACAGAGGCTCCGGCTGCCTTTCATTGGGAGGACTCCGCTCAGCCAACACTCTGCTGTCGGCGGCCTTGGCAGCAGGCATCACGTGGTCCACTGCTTTGTTCTCCTTGCCCTTCTTGCGCGCATCCTTGCCGCCCTTGCTGAACCTGGCGGCGCTCAACGCAGACGCTATGCTGCCAAGACGCGACCTGTGAGGCGAGCCAGCGTTGTTGCCAGACCGCCCTTCGTGGCCGGGCGTCGGAGAACTTCGGCTCGACGCGCCAAGGCTTGGAGATTCCCAGCCTGGTTTTCTTGGGCATCTTGGCTCCTCGCAAGCAGGCTTCTTTAGAACACCAGCGCTGTCCTGAACACCATTCCCACACGTGGAACTGGGCCCCGAGGCTTCGAGGGGCATCCCTTCCGTGCTCACGCCGGAGACACCTCGGGGTTCAGGGCTCTTGCTCTTCCTCAAGAAGAGACTGAGGCCTCCGATGACACTGTCCCTGTCAGGACGGATGTGAGTCTTCCAGACGCTCTTACGGACAACGGAGCTTTTAGGCGACACGCCTGACTGCCACTCGAAGCAGCGGAGGTCGTCCAGCTCCTCGGCAGGGGAAGACAGAGAACTTGGTGTCGACATCATCGTTTCCTTTACCAGCTCTCCTGTGTGGCAATCTTCGGAAGCAGGGCGGAGAGCTTCTTGCTTCGAATTCCGAGTTGAAACTTCGCATTCCTCTCCAGAAGAGAAGAGAAGTTGAGTGACTTCGGCACATTCATCATCCAAGTCGTTGAATTCAGGTACAATTACAGAAGGAGAAAGATCGTCAAAGCGCGCATCAAACCAAACATCAGAAATATCTACATCTTCGCTCGCTAATGGAATGTTCTTTTGGTCTTTCATCGCAAAACTGTCCCCAGCCTGTGAGGCCTGAGCTTTAGTTTGGAGGGGATCAAGTTCGCGTTCAGAGCTACCCCTCTTACTAACATTACCACTAGCAACGGTATGACTAGCATCAAGTTCCTGCCGAGCAGTCCTAGCAGGGTATGACAAATGATGACTGCACTGAGAGAAGTAGCCATATTTATCACAGCTTAAATCCTGACAGCGTCGCAGCATTCTAACTTCGCTGGTGACATGAGGTCCCTCTATCAACTTGCAGGTCATTGCACGTAACTTGTCAGGTTCGCTTGTGAAGGCCGGGCCACAAGTTCCTTGAGGGGCGTCAGCAGTCGCTGTAACAAGATGCTCAGCAGTCACGTGCCCCCCCCGTGCGTTGCTGTTCACACGAGCACAGCTCCCCTCAGGTAGCTCAACACAACACACGGACACGCCCGACGCGTCAATGACACTTAGCTCGTCTTCAGATACACACAACGCAGCTCTCACGTCACGCACACAAGGAAACTTGTCGCCAACGGAACCCTGGACACCCCCCCTGTCTGATCTCGCCCCTCCAGACGAAGGTTCAGATCGGACCTGATGGCAAGTGGGGGGGTGTGACACAGACTGGCCCACGCAATGCCTCAAGGGAGTAACCATACCTCCCGCAAGCACCCCCCCTCCCCCTCCTCCAGCAGAAGGGATTTCCTCAGCGCTGCTCTTGCTGCTCTGCTGGTCTGGCTGCTGCAGGGATGAGGACGACTGGGCCCTGGCATTGGAGCCCAGCTCTGGGCTCTGCTGGTCCGGACCCAGCGACCCACAGTCTTCAAACACCATCACATCTGCAACACAAAACCAGCTCAGGGACATGCCCACACAACACAGTGGCAGCTGAGCGTGAGCTTACAACGCGCAATGCACTCGTCTTCGCCCACCGTGCACTACAGACTTGGGAACATAGAAGAGTGATTCTAAAATCCCGAGGTCAAGTTCACGTTGTGCGCTGCAAAATATTGAAAAGTTGGAATTGCGAGTGAGATGCTATAAGCTACTGCAGAGATCATGGATTGCTGAACACTTCAGCGAGGACCCCTGAACTTGTGTGGATATTCTCAAAGAGACCCCTGAATGTTGGCTGTGCTGTATGACATGTACGAGCATTGTACACTCAACATAGGACTGCGCACAGCAGTCACACTCGTTAATGTATACAGTCGCTCCTCGAGCATCTCTGCAGTTGTTCCTTCCTACTGGAAAACAAACCAGTGTTATAAGTGCTCCTGTAAAACACATGGATATCAATAACAGGAAAATTTCAAGATCGGGACATTTAAGTAGAAAACAATGACTAGCGGAATGCTCGAGGAGCAGCTTTAGGTCTATCAATGTGTGATTGCTGCACGCACGTCCATGTTGAGAGTACAATGCTCCGACAGCTCAAGAGGCACAGCCAACATCAGAGCATCTCACAGGACGCAGCGCCAAAGTGTTCAGCAATCCACCATCAGTGCAATAGTTCAGAGCATCCCCTTCGTAATTCTAACTTTTCAAGACTTTGCAGCGCACAACAGGAACTTGACTTGCCAATTTTAGAATCGCTATTCATAGTTACGGAACAACACAGAGAAGGAAGTTCACAAAAATATAAACTAGGGTTATAGAGATGAAACATTTCAATCCCTTTAAGACTATTTAATGTGCATTTACTGATGGTACATGCACGGGAAAACACGTGAAGCAAATGTGAAGCAAATGTGAAGCCAAGGACAGGCGAAATGATATACGAATTATGAATAAAATTTACATAAATTAGACATGAAAGAGAGGAATTGGACAGCCTCACATGCAGCACTTCCCTTTACCCCCAACACACACACACACACGGTCCTCACACACACACACACACGCTCTTCACAAACACACACACACACACGCTCCTCACACACACACACACACGCTCTTCACAAACACACACACACACACGCTCCTCACAAACACACACACACACACGCTCTTCACAAACACACACACACGCTCTTCACACACACACACACACGCTCCTCACGCACACACACACGCTCCTCACAAACACGCACACATATACGTACAGAAACCTGAGCTCATACACACATGAAAAGAAGTTCAAAAACCACACGAGTTTTCACGCCGAAGTAAGTGCATGCCGAGAATAATGTGTCATAACAGGAGAAGGAGCCGAGTGTCTTCACCATCTGTACACACCACACAAGATAACGAAGCACTGTTCAAGACACAAAACGAGACCCACACAGCACAATGAAACAAAGCCACACACGCAAAACCCAAAAAGACACCCACTACACACACACACACTCACACAGGGCAACATGGCCTTACTTGGCTTCTCAAGTCCCGTGTACTTGTTGAGGGCGAAGGCATCGAGGAGGGAGAGGACGCTGTGCCTGGAGAAGTGTCTGTGCATGTCGTGCTGGATCTGAGCGACGGCCTCGCTGCTGCCGCCCAGCACCCGCACGAACTCCCGCACGCTGTGCAGCAGCCGCGTCAAGTGCTGATCCTCCACCTCCTGGAAGCGCTGCCCAGCGACACCGACACAGGCTACAGACAACTCAATTCAGCTCTTGATGTCGTGTTCAGCTCTACTCAAGCTATAGCCTTGGAAATTGGAAATAAAGGTTTATTGTTCATGGAAAGGAGTTTATAACATACGTACAGCAAGATTCACGGGCTACAACTTAATTCAGCTGTGTTAATGAGATGCTTTGTCTAATTTGTAGCCTTGCATGGCACCCTTCATTTATTACTGAGATAATATTGACATGATTTAATAAACCTTAATGCGAAGGACTAGAAGAATACACAGCACTCAGTCACCACAAGATGCCCACAAGAACACCACTGCCGCTAACTCACCTTGCACGACACAGTCATGCACTTCTCGAAGTCCTCCCTTATGTTGTTGTACTTATCCAGCAGGTGTTTGTACTCATCATAGGACTTGCGGAGCTTAGCCTCCGCTTTTTCTAGGTCCTTTGGAGAGGCTCCTTCCCTCCGTACTCTCTCCAAGTCCTGCAGGGGCAAGCACTGATGTTATTCTGCGATGGACACTGGACAGCGTTCATTACAAGCATCTGAGCTTATGGAAACAAGTGGAGAGACATTAATATAAGTAAAGATATATATAAAAATACTTCTTAACATTATAAGAGTAATGTGCATCACCTGATCATTTCCTTCAATACCCAGGGATTGCCATTGACCTCCATGTACTAGGAAAACTTGCGTGCAACATCAAGATGCAGAGCAAATGGTGACAATAAAGACGTTCAGGCAGAATGGCAACACCTGACATGAGTGACATTTGTTTGCAAGACACTCCTCACTTTACTGCAAGGTGACTATCATTTTCCAATAAAGCAGAAGAATTACATGTGAACAAAAGTAATAAAACATCAACTGGGTTTTATTAGTTAATTACCCTAGCTCTTGCTTCACAGGTTATTAATTTACAAATTTTTAAAACTTTAAATTTCAATAAAAAATCATTGAATACATGTTAGGAATCATACAAAGGAGGTAGATCCTCCCAAGTTTCAGCTTGCCCACCAAAACTTTAAATTTCAATAAAAAATCATTGCATACATGTTAGGAATCACACAAAGGGGGTAGATTCTCCTAAGTCACAGCCTGCCCACCTGACATCTCTGGCTGTAGTTCTCCTTGGCCTTCAGTGCCAGGACGCTGGTGGTCTGAATGGTCTTGACCAGGTCCTCTGTGTGGGACTCCTCATCCTTCACCTGCCAGCGGACAATTGTGTCAGCGATGTGTATAATGGAGATTTCACTACAGGAAGCTATGATTACTGATAATTGTAGCAATTTGGTGTACATGGTGGATTCTTTACCAAAGAATGGTATAATCGCTGATAATTGTGTTAGTATTGTATATATACTTAGTAGATACTTTACTATAGGAAGTGATACCCACTGACCGTAGATTATGAGGAGAGTTTTTGAAACATCAACTGGGTTCTTTTAGGTATATTTTCCCAAGCTTTCGACTGACCATAGATTGTAATGTAGAGTTGGTGACAGGAATTTTTTGTGCATCAAGTGCTGCACAGTGGAAAGTGATTTTTGAACTTATTTTCCCAAGGTTTAACTCCATTATCCAATCCAATAGCAGCCATCACCTTGGAACAGCATAAAAATTTAATTAAATGACAATGTAAGAACCCAAAATTGCAGGGTCTTAAGGACTGTCTTTGATGAGAACAAGTTCTTCAAACATACAAGCTGCACTGGAAAGTGAACAACAAAATAAAAAAATAATGCAACATGTTTGCACAGAACTAAGGCATACTTCACGAGAGAAGATGGATAAAAGGAAAGAAAACAATTAAACCTATGGCTGATTCCAGCAAGGAATGCTGTTAATATCATGGTGAGAAGCTGCAGCTACCACTGAGCAGTGGCAATATCATGTACAAGGAATGGAATTAGAAGACTCATTAGCCATGGAGCAACTGAGGAAAATTTTTGCAAAGATTTTTTTAACAAAACATTAAACAGCAAATGATTTGATCTTGAACAATGAAGTCAGATTCAAGGATATTTTTAGCAAGTTAAAACACTTGCCATCACTCATAGGACACTCTCCTCCCTTCAAAACTTAGTTTACCCAGCAGCCCCTTGCAGCAAGGCCTGAAGAACTGCATGCATCAGCAGTAGCAGCACACACAATCCCTTATGAGGTCCATATAATATCATTGTCTGTTCTGAGTACCTGGGACACGAGCTCACTCAGGTGTTTCCATTGGTGTATATGCTAAAAAATTATTTTGTAGCTTCCCCATTTGTAGACTGGCAATCAGATAAAGAACAAGCATAAAAACTTTGATCATGATTGGTCTTCATTGGTATAGCTACTGAATAATCCAACCAAATGGTAATCACCACTTTAAATTGAACAAACATGCCAACCTGTTTGTGTTTCCTGTGCATCTGTTCCTGGTACTTGTTGAGCTCCTTGACCAGGTCCTGGAGCTTGGCCACCACAGAGAGGTGGACAGAGGCGAGCTGCTCGCAGGCCGCCCGCAGGACTCCAAACACAGGAGCAAATGAGCCCCACCGCTCCACGTTCCCTATCACGTTCCCGCTGACTGCATCAAACACGCATAATATGGCTATCAACAAGAGACCCATGATTTTTATACTCCGAGCTTCTATGGGAACAATGAATGGAAGATTATGAACCTACCAGTGAAATAAAATTAGAAACACAAAATACTCTAGAATCTGCATACATATTACTGGACAGATCCACATTGCCATTGCATGTATCTCACATCAGGTTCTAGAGATCATTGGCCAAAAGGAGGATATAAGACCAATAATCCAATTTAGTTTTCATTTACATGGCTAAATTAACACAACCAAGACTAAAAACAAATTTTTCAGGTTATATGAGAAGCATTCCTGCTCATTACAAACTTAAATACACAAATAAGTTAGGAGTAAAATTTGCTGATGATCTGACTTGGAAATGCACCACACTTTAACGATTATATATCAATAAAGTAGTATTGTCAAATTTCTCTAGTTACATAGGCATCATTGAGGTTATTTCATTTTTACCTCACATGAACATATAGCAATAAGATAAGAACACAACAATCATATGTTGTTCCCTGCTACCTGAAATTAGCCACTGATGTACTTGTATCAACTTTTAGCTAAGGCTTAAGCATCCATCCTGGTGATGCTATGTGTACACACTGCATATACACTAATATAATTTTTTCTACACCAAAGGCGACTCTTGAAGATACCTCAGAAGTGTTCGAACGTTCATATATCTACTTTACAAAATCCATTAAGCAATAGGAGAAACTAATCTTACTATGTGGGACTTGATAAGGATAACTAGGTACAGCTTTTCACCACATCCAACTGCACGACACTGAAGGTGTGGCACTCAAATTGCAGAACTCCTGCCTCAATCCATAGTGAAGTAGGTAGTGTACATACTTGTATTTAAGAAAACAGTCAGTGGCCCTTGTGACATCTGCATTCATTATGATACTGTTTATAATTTTTAAAATAAAATATGCAGTCTTTGAAATTACAGGCATGAGCAAAGCCAATAAAAGTTCTTAAAAAAAGATAAGAGAACCTGTCATAATAACAAAATACAGGAAAAAGCTACAGTACAAAATAAAACTCAGCAACACAAAGAAATAGATTCCCAGTGTAAATAACAAAATTACCAGAGCACATACCAAAAGAAAAAAGCATTGTAAAGAATAACCTTCAGAAAGAGAGAGGCATTAGAACTTCCATTTCCTCCATTCTGCTGAATGACTCACCTGCTCCCTGTCCTCCTCCAACTCTTTGTGCAAGTTTGTTGAGGGACTTGGCATAAGTCTCATCAATTGACCATCTGAAGGGACGCAAAATGTAAGACCACAACATCTGAAATGGCTAGCCTTGCATCAGCAGACAAAGTCAAACTCTAAATACTCAAGTTTTAAAGACTGCGACCATATGTGCATGCCTGCAGAAAATGGATTTTTATCTCACAAACTCAGAGAAGATGAATGATTAAATTTATATCATCAGAAAACCTTAAAAAGACTCCCAGTATTTTGCACAAAAGTCCCTAAATATGTGACAGTTATTGAAATATAAAACAAAGTGAATTTATTTTATCGGAATGTTAGATTCAGGGTAACTAACTGCCAAAGTGGGCATTACGCTTCTGACTTTCAGATCAACCAATAGGCCTCATAATATTTGGGTGTGAATCAAGAGACAAATACAACTAACAAGAGTAGGTGCAGGTCAGTTTTTAGAGACAAAATCTCCAAAACACAACTAGAAGCTACTTATGCATCAACAAATTGGGCTCACTACAAATGACATTTAGAAATTTATTTTCCCAATTCCAAACAGAAGCAGCAAAACCTTGCACCATAGAGAAATTTCCTCTGCAAATAATACATAGAACAAAAAACTGGCACAACTAATTAGCAGAGATTGTTAAACTTTACACTCTCCCTAACAAATTTTGTCTAGACTACAGCTTTAAATTCACATGGCTAGAATTGACACCTACACTTTACTGCACCATTTTGAATCATGTAATATTTTTTAACTAATAGTTGCATAGCCATTTGAACAAGGAACACATTTCATTAGCTATACAAGATCCATAAAAAATAAAAAGTTGTTAAAATATTTAACTTTACAACCAAATGTATTTTGGAACAAAAAAAAACAGTGAAATTAAATATGTAAGAGTTTTCAAGATTTATTCAACAGCTAAATCAGATTCATTAATTTATTGTCCATATATGAGAGATGAAGCTTTACTAGGTAGTACCTATCTATTTTGCTAAAAGGAACAAATTTCTTGCATTATGTAGCGGTAAATAATAATGAAAGAAGATAACTTTGGACCCACCTCTCTTTGAAGAAGTCCGTGAGTTCTTTTGTGGCCGTCTGCCCAAGGCGCATGTTCTGATACAGAACATTCCACCCATTGTGTTCTTCCCCCTGAGAAAATTGATCAAAATAAACAGCTTATACAACATAAATTCAACTTTCCCCTAATTCAGGAATATTTATTGATCAGCATATATAGGTAATTGATAAAAAAATATGCAGGTAATGCTATTGTACTCATCTTCTTAGATGAGTACATGTCAGCTATCATGTCAGCTTTACATTAATTTGAAAACTGCGCACAAGTAACTGAAGTACTTCAATATGACTTACACACTGGAAATGTGCCTTGTTAATACCAAAATCATACTAATTAGTGCTATTTGTTTATTTACATATTTTAAGCACATTTAAAGTTAGTAGTATCGAGTAAAGTGTTTTACTAGTTGGACAATATAAGCAGCTAAGGCAAGAACTGTATCCATTTAATATTATTTTTGATATAGAGCTTATTTGTAAAACATCAGAGCTATCACACTAGGAGGGAATAAACAGAGTATAAATAGACAAAAATAATACTACATTATAGAAATAAACTCACCCAAAAATAATCACAGAAGTCCACTGCCATTACTGCTAAGAAAATGTCTAATTTCAACTATATTGTTGCATAGTGAAGTGTTTTCAACTAAAGTGGTTTTCTGTACAATTAGCTATTAATATACAATTACTAAACTCAAAATCTCCCCTGAATTTTCTGTAAGAGGGACTGTTAGAGTAATATATGTAATGTAAACAGTTATAGAAAAAACAAACTAGCTCTAACTATGAAATAGGTTTCCACTACTCAGGAGAACAAATCTATTCCAATGACACCAAAATGAAGGCTGTACAAGAAATGGTATGCTGTGTAGTTGGCCACAATAAGGAAATGTTAACCATATTTTTGACAGATTTACAAATAAAAACATAATTTAAAGAATTTTCATACTCTCAAACCTTTCCTTTCCTCTTTCTAGGTACGATAGGTAACATAAGATAATATTGCATTAGGATAGGTTAATTTTGTTTACTTGACAAAGTCATGTGGATATAATAATAGTAATAACTTACAAAAATGTGGCTCTAATTTTCATAGTTTTCATTATTACATTGTATTAATTTATGAAATATTTGAATATTTTTATATATATCTAGATTTTTAGGACTTTGAGAAAAAATTCCTCCTCAATGATATCAAAATGAAGGTATACTGAATGCACTGAGAAGGCATAGAATAGAATGCACTGAGCAGCAGCCCAACACAAAGTAAACATGACAACCTTGTCACTCATTGTAAATGGCCATATTGCTAATTCATCAGCTACTAACTGATATTATGACTGCATAAAAAAATTGTACAACACAGTTTTGCACATATTTGTTTCAAGCTATAAGCATTTGGACATCACAAACCACACTAGAGAACAGAATTTTTAAAATTTTTAGAAGAAACATAATAATATATATTTTGTAAAAATCTCAATAGACAATATATTTGCATATAATGTAATAATTGGAGATAAAACATAAATTGGGATGCATGAGACTGTCCACGAAAGTATTTTTAATACTATAGATAACAATTGTAGGCTCATTCAAAAATAGTTCTATAATAATTTTAGTAATCTTAACTATGTTTTGAGGTAAAAAAAATTATTCTCTATTTGAAAGATATCAAACCATGATTTTAAAGCAAATTTCCTCTTACATTACATTCTAGTACCCAATTATTAGATCTAATTAAAAATCCATTGACCAAAACCAACTTATTAATACACATATATATATTTCTGGCACAAAATTGTTTAAATAAACTGATGAAACACAGTCATGAATACTTTTATACGCTGTACAATTGTAGAAGCCTCAAACTTCTTGGTAGATACAAAGGGCAATAAAGCGAATATTGCGTTTTATTGTAGCAATAACATTGAGCCATCTTATCAGGGCTGAGGAGAGGAGAACCCGGCAACTTCAGTTCCTCCTGGATGTCTAAAGAACGTTAATTGGAGATCTACTAAGATTTCGGAAAGTAAACTTTGCCGTCCACTTCTACCAGTTCGACCTCATTAGAGCTGTATAATAACTGAGCCACTGAGTGGCTGAAACACCTTCTTTAAGATTCGCTAAACTACGGATCTCAACGCACAACTGAAGGTCAAATAACGAGGAGGATATTCGTCCCGGGCTCTAGGTTCAGTTTCATCCTGTACCGATCATTACTATACTTCCAATGAGATCCATGATTTTTCTTATTAGTTGAACTATATTGGCATAAGCTTTACTTCTTTTTTGCCGTCATTTATGTGTTTAATGAGTTTTCCATGTAGATTTTAAAGCTTTCTTCTACGTTAAAAAGTTTGCGGTGACTTGATGAACACCAAATTTGCTTCAGAGATTGATAGTGTGGACGGGATTAAAGTGCAAAGTATTTGATATTGATAAAAGTTAGTTATTGAAAAATGAATGTTACTTCAATGCGCTTAGTCAAATTATAAGTTGCAAGTAACAGAAGCACGGAAAATTTACAACCAAAAGCTATAACTTGTCCCGATTTACAAAATTTTAATAGGTACACTTTAAAAGTCAGCAAATTTAATAAAGAAAATTACAAATTTTAAATAGCTATGTATTTATTTTCAAAAAGAGTCGTAGTGATATTTGTTCAAGAGCTTTAATGTTACCCTGTGTTGAAAAATAGGCAATTTAATTAAGAAGCTGTTTCTGGCATCATTTGTTATTATTAATGACTTGCTAATAGGAAATCTATACCTAAAAAGTAAATCTTATGCTAATAAAAATAGTAGGCAGGTCAAGCAATTTTGAAGTTGTCGCTAGCTTATCTATTAGGAAGAATTAGTTGTTTTATGTGTCACGGCGGCCACATGTGTAGGGAGTAACATACACAATGTAACTATCTTAGTGTTTACATCTGACATATGTGTCCGATAGTATTAACAAAATTATGAAAATTAATGTTAAGCTTGTCATGACACCCATATACTTGATTTCGGTATATATTTTTGAGACTTTCGCAATTGACGGAAAAGGCTTGTGAATTACGTATATGCTCCGGTGTTTCGGCGTTGCGGTAAGATTTGAGAACACCATTTTCCAGACGATTGTGCTGGTGAATGCGGAGCAACACTTTTGCCATACATATTTTCTACTTTAAGCAAAATATGTGTAAAAACGCATTTGTTCATAGCAAATGTTCATTGTATTGTAGAGTTGGAACGACAAACATTGTAATAAGAAACCTCGTGAAGAATTCATAATCGTGCCTACAAAAATTGAAGTGTTACCTTTGAAAAGTTGAGGTTCAATCATGGCCAGAGAATCAAGGTACGTAAATCAAAGTTCAAGTATAGCATAAAGCATTTATTTAACTTATTACATTAGTTTGGGCATGAATTGCTGCTGCTTAGAATATTTGTAGCAAATTTTAGCAAATAATTGTTCAAATTTGAGCTTAAATAGTCTTCAAACTAGCAAATGTGTTATTAGTATTCTGAAACACTTTATAATAAATTAAGGAACAGTATAGACATAAATAAAAGCTTCTACTGCTGTCAACTTGAAAAAAAAGGTATTTAGTACACACATGAAAAAATATAGAATGTATTTACAGATATGTTTGCACACAAAATTCCCTGCTTATAGAAACAGCAAGTTAAAGCAGAAGAGAAAGAAAAGCTAAAAAACAATCAGCCTAAAAGGCATGAGAAATAAAAAGGTGAAGTGGGCATGAAAGATAGGAGTCCTGAATCCCTAGGTATAGCTGAGATAACCTTATGGTGCTCTTCTAAGACTGTGAGTTTCCATAACATAAGATAGATAAACCCACCTAGATTGTCTATAGCCTATTCTATGCTTGCTAAGGAGTGTCACGTTACAGTTCAATTTCAAGTACCTATATGGCCACTAGTCTTCAAAACTATAAAATTACCATGCTCTAATAATTCTAATATAAATTTGCATGCAGCACAAATATAGTCAGTCAGAAATTATCCTATCTTCAATGTAGGGATAATGTAAGATCTTGCAGTTCAACACATTTGCTAAATGGGAAGTCAATGAGTGTATAAGTCCTACCAATTACATAGAGCATCCTATTAATTATACAGCTTTTATTTTAGCATCATTGAATAGAAAAATTTTTCCAAGCAGTGGAAATCTACTTTGTAATGGTTTCATAGAATATACAAACTTGTATTGAAAGATAGTCAAACTGTTTCTATACTGATAACATGAAATTATGCAAACTGTAAAGAAATTTGGGCCACAGTTTCACACATTCTGACTGCCAGTATTGTTACATTAAGTCAAATCAACAAAACAAACCTTTTCTAAATAAATATATTCCTAACATAACTAGGAAAAAAGTAGAAGGAAGAGATAAATTGTTTATTATAAACTCATTTTTTATAATTTTTCTTTGTCATAAACTTTTTGAAACTAATTTCTACTGCTTAGAAATTAATTCCTATGCAGTGACAACAAACTGAAGGCTTCCTGATGAATAAGACTCTGTGTGAAATTGCCATACTGAATAAATATCAACCAATCAATTAATAGCTAATGCTGTTTTGGTTAACATTCACTTTAGGTTGGCTTACTATACAGACGCTGTTAGAAAGTCGTATTTATTGTACAGCCAACATTTCAGAATTCTTGGATAGAATTTTTTTGGTGTTGCAAAAATTTATTTTCAAAAAGTTGATGACATTTAAAAAGAAATAATAATTAATATTGTTTAACATATCCTGGCAGGGAGAGTGTCTCCCTCTCCGGTACTTTTCTTTTCTCTCTATTTTGCTTCCTCCTGGTTATATTAATTTAGGTTGACTTGGGTTACTTTAATGTAGTCAATGCATTCAATTATAATGGAACACCAAATAATCTGCACTTTATGGGTCTTGTAACTCATAAACAGGGGCCCAAAGTTCCATAAAGTTTGTGTTAAATTGTTGCATTAGTAAAAAGTTCAGGTTACATCAGGTAATACTTGAATTCATAATCGTAGGTAAATAGCATAGGGATTTTTATTCATTGTACAACCCTCATTTTAGTATCATTGGAAAGTGTAATTTTTTCTTGGGTTGCAGAAACTTATTTTCAAAAAATTTCAAAATAAGTTCAAAATATTCATAGCATTCTTATATCAAGGCTACATAATGAAGAAAAGCCTATGTCAATTAAAACTTCATTCATGAGTTCTGCCATGAGTTATTCACATTCATGAGTTATTCGCATGATATGTCAAATTAGTAAAATATACCTACCATAGCCAACTAACCTAGCGTAGCCTAATATACCGTAGTATACCCTTACATGATCCTGAGGTAACTGGGAGGAAGCGCAAGAGCAGGAGACAGGTTGTGCAATATAATCTTATAACTGTTTTCTTCTAGTGTCTTCTGAAAATAATTTCCACAACGGAGAAAAAATCCTACCCTATGATGCAAAAATGATAGATGTACAATCAAAACAACACCATATGGAGTATACCAACGTAAAGTAAATATTAACCACAAGTTGTTGAAATGTCATTTCTTATAACTTTTCTATACAATGAGGTCAAAATGAAATCTTTGCAGTAGATGGACCAAAAATGAATTTAAACGGGTACATCACATCATGTAGAATCTTTAACCTATCATGACATATCATTTTGTTTCTTATTTAAAAGCACATGCTATTTTGTTCTTGATTAATATGTCTGAAATGTCTTATTAATGACAATTTTCATATAATGGAATAAATTTTATTTGTCTACTTATTTTTTATGTTTTTCTATTAAGAATTTATTAAATCTTAGTGTTGATTATAGTGTAACAAATGTTATGTTATTATTATCTGTGCCGAGTGTGGTTTGTTTCTCAGTTTGACAAAAACTTTTCTCTTTCAGACGAGACAGACGTTCCAAGAGCAACTCCCGCAGCAGGTCGCGCAGTGTGGAGAAGGAGACGAAGAGGTCGAGGTTAGTGCACATGTTGGGACCCTGTAAGGAAATCTTAGTCTTTCAGTTGTATATCAAATCTGGGAAGAAAATTTTAATGAATGCAAATAATAGTTTAAATATATGAACATTATAATTATTATGCTAGCAAAATTATATACTTGCTATTTACCCTTTAATGATGCAGAGAACGAAATGGTCACAATGCGTAATTCTGCGGCTAGTTTTTTGTATAAAGTTGAACACATCCTAATACCCCTATACATAAATGTGCAACCAGTTTTTCTTATAAAGCTAAATGTAGCTCTACTGCTAAAATAATTTTGTCTTCAAAGGGTTATATGAACTATTAAAAGGTACAAAAAGTATTTCACCTTTTAAGAAAAAGGGTAGGATTGTTATAGACATCTAGGTTTGTAATACAATGTTAAATGTTAATATTTAACCCAACTCATTTTTTTGTGATAATGGCTGCTTTAGTGAGTTTATAACCAAACACAGTCATAAGTTGATGACACCTGTATTTATATAGTTTTATCCACCTGCTCGTGTAGCATGCTATGAGCGTGGGTGAAGTGTGACGTACCAGGAGGGCGATGGCAAGCCCGCTTCTTAGCATTGCACAGGATCATTCCATTGAGCTAAATCATCCTATTCATGTCAGTAATTTAACCATTTCCAGCTGTGATAAATCTAATCTAAAGCCTTTAGAGACTATCTTGATCCACCAGGTCAAACCCACTCTAAATGATGCCGATGTGTCTGTACCACTTAGTGTTTTAGCTTAGATCTATTTTTTTTATCCTAATCTAGTATCTTATCTTCATGCTAATTTCTAAAACTGTGTGTTTACTTTTTCATATTGTGAAGATGAGTGTCGTGTCACTCAAAAGTTCTAATTTTAGTATGTATGTATTTCTCAAGAGATGTGTGTGCCCCTCTAGGGTCACTATTTATGTGAATTACACACCACGTTCTGTTCTCAGATCCCGAGAGCGCACTCGCACCCGTCGGTCACGCAGCAAAGATCGCCGCAGGTCAAGGTCCCGGGATCGTCGGGATCGCAAGAGATCCCGGTCCAGAGACAGAAAGCGGTCCAAGTCTAGAGATCGCAAAGATCGCAAGCGTTCCCGATCTAGATCTCGCGACAGAAAAGAAAGATCAAAGAGGTCACGCTCTAGAGATCGGAGGCGATCTCGGTCACATGATCGCAAAAAGTCCAAGAAAAGTAAAAGCAGAAGTAGGAGTAAAAGTAGGGAGGAGACGAAGATATTTGACCCAACAGTGTTAGATAAGGTGAGCCGTTTGTCTCCATTGTTAGATAAGGTGAGCCATTTGTCTCCATTGTTAGATAAGGTGAGCCGTTTGTCTCCATTGTGAGATAAGGGGCCCCTCACGGAGCATTGGATAAGCAGAAGGGTTATGTTAGTTTAGGTTTGTCTATTGTATTCTATGGAGACTAGCATCCCTAGGGATAACTAGTCCCTACAGAGACTAGTTATCTCAGCTATAGTTAGGCATTTGGGACTTATATCTTTTGTGTCTACTTGGCTTCTTCCCATTTTCGTACCCTCTCTGATTGTTCTTCATCTTTTCTTCCTTTAACTTGCTGTTTCTTTGTGTAGGGGATCTTGTGTGGGAACACTCTTCGCCTTTAGATTCCCTGTTCTCCAAAGTTGACCCTAAATGGTCCCTTCTCTTTCAGTGCGACATAGTCTGAGTTACCAAAGTGCTGCTATCCTTAGTGCTGCTGCTACTTGACCTTGATGTGAGGTCAGGTAAATAGTCCTGCCCGAGTTTCCTGTGATGTGAGGTACATAACTGTCATATTGAAAAATTCAAACTGTAAGACTTTAGTTTCGGTGCATGTTTTCTGTTTAGTTTACTTTGTGGAAGAGGAGAGCTCATTAGCTTTATTATTGCTGACAGTCATCATCTTCTTAGTTGGAGCTAGATGAGCAGAACCAATGCCTTTGTAGCATTAATCTATTTCATGGCAGAATACTCTCTGCCGATTGATTATAATTTTTTATTAGATGTGCAGTGAAGCACTACATCAAATATAATTTTGTGGATTCTTATGGAAATATAATAGATAGATGTCCATAACAATGCTTGTTGTTTATTTCTGTGCTGTTTAAACTTGGACAAAACTGGACTGTGTTTTACAGAAAATATTTGGTTCACCTCATAGCTGATGAGGAGCATTGTCTACACAGAATTTGATGAGCGTATCATTTACTGCCGACTGTTTCTGGCCTCGTCCCTGCAGGTCGGCATTTGCAGTGCTGGTTGCCGTGTTGTATGATACAGGGCTTGGAGCTCCCTTTGCACAGTACAAATTTAATGAAGGTTTTATTTTTGAACCTGCTGTATTACTCTATGAGTCTACTTCAAATTATCCTTCAATACATATTTAGTTTAACAGTTCAGCTGGGATTTAACAGTTTGCTCCACTCTTGAAGTAACTAGTATCTACCACCTCCGCTAATCCTACGACTGCCAGGCAGCAGTCAAACTGCTGGGCAGCAGTCAAACTGCTGGGCAGCAGTCAAACTGCTGGGCAACAGTCAAACTGCTGGGCAGCAGTCAAACTGCTGGGCAGCAGTTAATATCCCAATTGAGAGTCAACTGGACGTGCTAACCGAGTTTTGTGCTCTAATTTCCTCTTGGCTCCCAGGAAGAGGCCGAGAAGCAGCTCGAGGCGGAGATGCGGAAGAGGAGGGAGCGCATAGAGAAGTGGAGGGCAGAGAAGAAGAAGAAGGAGCTCGAAATGACCAAGAAGGAGGCCGAAAAGGGCACCCTGAGCGTGCCCAAGGCCTCCACCAAGTCCTGGAACCTCGAGGACGACGACGATGAGGAAGACGCTGCAGGAGAGAAGAAGGACGATGCGGTGAGAGCTATGCAGGAGCTCACGTGTCTAGAGTGCTCCCTGGCACTCAGTCCAGAGCCGAGGGGGGGGGCTCTGTTGGGCATTGTAATCGAGTTCTTTGGTCTCCTGTTTCAGAGTTCTTGTTGGAAGTGCTGAACTCGTGACCACTACATGGACTGGCGATCTCAATTTTTGTTGTGCGATACTTCAGTATAGGGAAATGCAGTACTATGAATTAAGTCTAAATGACGATTGAAGCTTAAATTACTCGGTGGGTGACGCTTAAATTACTCGGTGGGTGACGCTTAAATTGCTCGGTGGGTGACGCTTAAATTGCTCGGTGGGTGACGCTTAAATTGCTCGGTGGGTGACGGCTCGTGCATTGCAGGACGACGAGGTGGACCCACTCGACGCCTTCATGACGGGCATCCAGGAGGAGGTGCGCAGGATCAACAGGGCGGGCCGGCCTCTCGGGACGTACACCCTCAAGAAAGGTGAGCGCTGCCAGAGTGTGTGGTCAGGTGCTGTGGACTTCTCAGGACCGGTCATCACTGCCGCATTGCCATCGCGTGGACTCGATTGATTTGTGTAGTGTGGGCTGATGACGCGGGACCTTGTTCTTGTGACTTGACCTTCATGAAATATTGAACGTATGAAGCAAAGGTGAACTCTGAACTGGAGCTTTTACCGAAACTGAGGGTGGTATTGAAACTTTAGGGATATCTTCACTGTTAAAGTAAGCAAAGAATCTGATGCCAGCACTGAAGACCAGGGGATTGAATACTTTTAAAAGCCTAACGTCTCTTGGCCCCTCAGGTCGCCTGGGGTGGCGGCTGCAGTCTGGGATTAGGAAAAAGTTGGAAATTAAAGTTAGGATATGCTAAAGTGATATATGAGGGCTAATTCGGTGTGCTCACCCGGGGTTAATGAGGAACTAATTTTTAGTCAGTGTTATTCGCCTTTAGTGCCGTGCTGTGACCTTTAGTGACGGGTTTTTCAACCGTTACATGTAGGTGTGTAGTTTCTGATAGTGCAGCCTTAATATTCGTGTTGCTAAAATAACTTAATTATGTCAGAAGTTCAGAGGTAGCATCATAGGTATAGGTATGTCAAATATGTCAAATCTGCTGTATGAACTTACCATCTCATAATGTGCGTCAGCAACATCCATGTATTGGCCTATGTAGCTCAAGCTGTCACGCTCTGAGGTAACATGAAGGAGCTGTGCTCGGTGCTCTGGGGAGGGGGGGGAGGGGGGATTCTTCCCGCGGGAAAGGAAGCTTAAAAGCGACATGCCTAAAAAGGCGGCACATCAGTGTGGCGCCTGGGATGTGGTGCCCAAACTTATTTCAAGGTGTGGGAACTCAACGTTCCTGGGGGTGGGATTTGATGCTTCAGCCATGTTTGCAAGCTGCTGAAGCCTCTTAATTAAGGCCGTAGCACAATAGAGTGTGCACATGCGAGGCGCCGTGTGCTGCCCCGTGTACACGCTGCCGCTGGCCATGTTTTTCAGACCAGGACGCGGGCAGCGACACTTGTGTCCTGGACGCTGCCCTGAGCCCTCGTGGTGATGGTAGGCCCCCTCTTCTGCCTGACCTCTGCATGTTGTGCTGGGCCTCTCTGGGCCTGCCTCTTGTGCTGGGCCTCTGCATGTTGTGCTGGGCCTCTGCATGTTGTGCTGGGCCTCTCTGGGCCTGCCTCTTGTGCTGGGCCGCTTTGGGCGTGCATGTTGTGCTGGGCCTCTCTGGGCCTGCCTCTTGTGC
>VOMN01103960.1:0-21495 GCA_014899125.1 Orchestia grillus
GTCACCTTCAAAAATGAGCCAAATCCTATCACATACAACGGTATAATTTAAGACAGTTTGGAAGCTACTTTCAAGTTTCGCACGCTTATCACTATAAACTCACTTCCATCCACCATTCACAAAAGGTGTCGGGTGCGTAGTTCTGTATTTCGAGAAATCCTGAGTCTCCACTTGAGAGATCGCACACCTGAAGTAGGGGAGAATTTTTAGTTGTCGGTCACAGCACTAACAAAATGTGCTCATACAAGCACTGTGTGCTTATCGCTCTATTTTACATACATGTGGTACAACATTTTTCTGTACATGAGGGTCGAAATAAAATAGAAGAGTTAGAGTAATTATCCCGCCAATCAGTCGAGAACAGTGTGAATGTTCTTTGAACTCCAATCGTAATAAAGTGACACCGAAGCCTTTTCTCAAGCGCTTTTAAAAAATAAGGACATATACAGTCAAACTTTTAGCCGTGCTTCCAATAAAGTCTGCATAACCTTATTCTACAAAAAAGTAAAGATTTATGCGAACTAGTTTCTATAAGGGTGTAATCGATGAATTTTAACAACTAGACAGCACGAAATTCGATGTTGAGGAATAATTTTCACTCAGAATAAGAAAATTCCACTTACGCCTTCTTCAAATTAATCTCAAATGAACATATCGACTTGAGATCACACGGCCCTTATTTCTAAAGTCACATCGTTGCGATGTTTTTGACATTGAGCTCAGTCTGTTAAATTTATGAAGCATTACACGGTGAAATTTCAGAAAACATGGACTTTGAAAGCTGACTCATAAATTAGAGTGGTATGTGTTTGGTCTATCAAGACACAAATTTTTTTACTCATGTGGTGACATGATAAGTAACTCTTTCCCGAATCCCTCAGGCAAATTTGTGATCGCGTCTGTAATATTCTTGCTGATAACTCATGCCGTAACTGACGAGAGTCTCTGTAAGATTCTGTTAACCAACTCGTGCCGTAACTAGTGAGAGCCTCTATGAGATTCTGTTAAACAACTTATACCGTTACTAGCGAGAGCCTCTGCAACATTCTAATTAACAGCTCTGGCTTTAGCTAGCGGGAGGCTCTGTAACATTCTAATTAACAGCTCTGGCTTTAGCTAGCGGGAGACTCTGTAAGATTCTAATTAACTAGCGAGTGAATGCCATTTTCATACCACAAGTACGAGCGGGAAAATAATAACACTCTTTTAAGCTAATTAATAATTGAATCATATAATAATATTTTTATCTAAACCTTTTTCTTCAATCATAGCTAGACACCTGACTCTCAATAAGGCCCTAACCCCCAGAACTGCGTTATTTGATACAAACTACTTCCACAATCTTGCGTATCATTTTATTTTTTACTTTGTATCACTTGTGCTTCGATTATTGTTTACTTTCTTCTGACCTAGAGCATAAACCAACGATAGGTGGACTGAAGGTGCGGCTCGACTTAATAACAGGGTTCATTTTCGCCCGCTAGCTGAACGATTTATCCGGGAGAGCCTCGCCCCGTATTGTCCAGTAGCTTAACCCCAGTTTTTTCAGTGATACTCGACAGCAAATGAAGCGAGAATGCTTTCTCTAACTAACATACTCCTGTGTTACAACGATATCCCTCGGTACGATGAAAACACTGGAATAATTGTTTGAGATTCTGTATTTCGTATTTTAAAGGCACGTTCTATAGCTCTAGCTTCACCTAAAAGTTTTAATATTCGGGGCTGTAAAAACGATGTGTTCTTCAAATTTTTAATGTTCTCATATTGAAATCATAATACTTCATTTTATTTCATACTCACAACGGCGAATGAAGACGATCTGTTCTGAAATGATTGTGTTCGATACCGATCTACATACGATTAATTTAAAATTATTTATTACCCAACTTCTGGGGCTGGCCAGATCAACACAATCTCTAGCAACAGATGAGCAAAACACCTATCTCTTCTTCACCCTATCAGACTCAGGGACTGCGCAGCTCAAGTTTTTAAGTTTACATCTTGAGGTGTACAAGCTAAATTTTTCTCCCTCTCATAGAATTTTGGCCTGTCAACAACACCTATCGCGAGTCGGCTTAGGTTTAGCTTCAGTCTAACTTCTACGACAAGAATCCCATCAACGAGCACAAGTCTCTCTGAGCTTCACCATAAGCGCGTTCTCACTTTATATCCATCGTGTTTTCGTACTAGCAAATGACTGAGACTTACCTGCTGGCACCTCGATTTTTTTGCTCTGATTTTGATGACAAATCCTTTGTCGTTGTTCTTAGCTGAAGTTCTGAATTTCAGGACGGCGCTTGACGAAGGTGAGTAGATATTTTTCCCTATGTCGTCTTCAGTAAATCTAAAAAAAATGTAGCGCATTCAGCAATGATTTTGGTTGAGCACAGTCAATCGAAAAGCAATAGAACTCAATCTGGCATCACTCACCACCGAGCTGAGACAGTAACTGCGTTTTGCAAATTTAAATTACCGTTATAAATATTTATGCAATATGAAAATTGGTCGTCTTGTCTAACTCTCATATTCCAATGACATACTGATCCATTGTGTTTGATAATTAAAAATATGGCCCTTTGAAGAAGAAATCTGAAAAAATTAGAATTCTCAAACACGTAAGTTAGTCAAAGAACACAAAGCACAAACAGAAAACCCGAGAATGTTCGATTATGGGAATCAAAGTTTCATGATGAGTTCTGAAAAGCCCGAAAAGATTTATAGTATTTTTATTTATTTTAATTTGGATTTAATCAGCATGGAAAATTGCTATTTCACTTAAGAATCGTAATACGAACAATTGTCAAACGGTAAACTCATCTCTGAAACTTATTCTCACAACAATAATTGTGAGGCATGAAATAAAACTGACAAGCCACGTAGCATTGAGTTCACAAACATATCAAAAATGAAATTTTGCGAGCTATATTTCTCAATGAACTATAGTTCAATCTTTGCTGAGAAAACATCTACATCTCATACATTCATTCATCAATTTATGAGGTGAAAGTGTTCCATTCTTAAGATCGATAATGAATGATTTTAGAAGCGTATATTTCCATTAGTCATTGCATAAAAGTTTCATAAATTTAAAAACAGGAAACATCACGAAATTTCAATTAAATTGACTAGCCTATTTTGTGAGAACCGCACATAGCTTGGTATCTCATTACTCAAAATTAACGCCTCATTAATTAATCCTGCGATAGAACAACGTTAGACCCTGCCAAGGTTTCCTGGAGAACACACACCTGTGCACGTCTCTGAAAGGGAACCGAAGAGTGACGCGGTCCTTCTCGACCACGTCGAACTGCCTCGGCCGCACCACGAGGTACCGAGGTCCCTTCTGTGCCAAACGAAAGCACTCTTTAAATTCCGCCTCAAGTTGTTTGTTGTAGACTACTATATAAAATTATATATATTTAGAACAAGGTATGCAGTTTAGAAATAATTTTCAATGTAATGAAGTAAGACGCTGGTATAGTATATGACATTTTATAAGTCAACTGTAATCAAGTAGAACGATAGTAATGCATCTGATAGCTCTTTTATCAGAGCAATCAATTATAGAGCTAGTAATGTATCTGACACGCTCTATTCCACAATAATCGAGAAGAGCGCTGGTAATGTATCTGACACGCTCTATTCCACAAAAATCGAGTAGAGCGCTAGTAATGTATCTGACACGCTTTATTCCACAAAAATCGAGTAGAGCGCTGGTAATGTATCTGACACGCTCTATTCAATAATAATCAAGTATAGAGCTAGTAATGTATCTGACACGCTCTATTTCCTCAGAAATCAAGCACAGCGCTAGCAATGCATCACATGTGATGTACGTAGGGCATCAACACACGGTTGAAATTCCAGAATCGAGTATGTATACTATTCGGTTGAAAACTTCGGAATAGGTAACATATCATACACTTTAGTGCTAAACATGAAATACGAAATATTTATATAAGCTTTAGATAGCAGAATTCCATTTACGCTTGCAAAATGTAAAAAAGATGTACTTTTACTCTATATTTTATGCAATAACATCAGTCATACCACTCTTAAAGTATGTGGGCATTTTCATTTTTTCAGCTTATGTAGAGCGTAAAAAAATAGTTTAATGGAAGCTTAGTACCATCCAGTCGTATGAGGCACTGATTTATATTTACCTTCAGCATGGCATATATATATATATAGATAAGCTATATATGTTCTTTCTAATTTACTGAAAATCTACGTCAGGCTAGCAAGGTAACAGGATGTTTTTTCTTCTTGATTAATTGTCGAAACTTACGTAAAAATATCATTCTAACTATGATACGTTATAAGCACTTACTGCCGGTGTACACGTTTTCGTAACCTAGAATGAGGAAGCAAGCTGATTTTTACGTGTTTGCCATTTGACTGCATTTCAAAACGCGCTTTAAGGCTTTCGCACGAATCGATTCTGCACTTGTAGTAAAAGACTCTGAAATGATTTGATGAAAGGATGGGCCAAAATATGAATCAAAGAAAGGTTTAGCGTATCAGAAAGTCTCCTATCTAAATTTTTTGAGTTGAGTCATTGATGGTATCGTCTTTATCGAATCGTTCTATGGATGAATGAAGTTCGTGGTTTGTGTTGAAGAATATTTGAATAATTTTAATTTATCAATTGTTCATTGAAATCGTAATATATATCAGTAATAAGTATTGTTTTAAGATATGCAGCCATAAAAAGTTAAAGTATGAGCTTCCATTTTTTACAGAATGTAGTAAAATTTCCGAGTGACAGGAATAGAAATGAAGACAATAAACTTATCTCAGCACAAGTGCAAGCGGCTTCAGGGTAAGATATCAGGAATGCTAGGATTACCCAATAGCTTGAACGTAATTCAAATCTTTGACTTTTTTTTGTACTCTCGTGTCTGCGTTTAGTGAGACGGCCTGCGTTATGTCAATATTCAGGTCAACCATGATGATCACTTGACTGTAAATTTTTTGACTGTTTTACGATATGCAAGTGAGTTGAATTCTAATGTCATTTCCATCGCTATTTTCATGAGGTGCGATGATATGAAATCATTGAAATAGTCAAGGAAAATGCTTCTATAATTGATCTCACTTATAAAATTACTTACTGAAAACGTAGCAAAAAAGTGTTTCAAGGATTGATTTTAAACTGTAAAATGTGAACAAGGGGCAAATATAATGCACGAAATAGGTTTGAAATTTCTGGATAGAATTTTTTGGGAAACTGCTTATCGTAAAACTGGGATTATATTAAATTAAGATAAAAAAGTACGTGACCGTTATGAGATACAAAAATGCTCCCAAGCTAATTCGAAATATAATTCAAAAGGAAATAAATTCAAGAGCTACTATACATTCATATGTCAAAAACTCATGCATATGAAACACTACGATAAACTTCATCTTCGTCAGTTTAGTTTGCAAAAAGGTGAAAATAAATATAAAAGACTTCAAATTTGTTAAAATCTTTCAAGTTATATTTAAAACATTCAAATTTCACTTTAGATGGTTAAAATTGAGTTTAAAAGTTTTCAAATTAAAATTAAATTTTTTTCCAATTATATATGAAGGAACTTCATTAGCGTGAATTATTCTTCTTCTGCTGGCAATTGAAATTTGCAGTATACTTCATTTAGATGAAGTCACATCAATATTTTCAATGATTTTAATAATGTAACCTTGTGATCACCTTTGTACTTATGTTTAGTATGGTCGTACACAAAATAAGAGAGACATTATTCGTGTTATTTTGCGGTTTACTTGTCTCGTTTTTCATTAGTAAAGTGCGATATGTTTTAACCTCTTTATAGCTCCCTCAGAGCAATACAACAACCGTAAAATTTCTGTCTCCTAACTCTGTAAACAAAAAGCAAAATAGGAGAAATGATGTATTGCTGATCTATCGTTCATTCGATATAGGGTAAAAAGCTCTGTCAATCTCAGAAGTCTCGTTATGCAAAACACTCACGTAAACATATCATTGTATATATATGTAGGTATACGTACATGTTTCCAATTTTAGCCTCGAAATTTGCCTTAGGTTCATTCACCCTAAGATGTTTTCCGTTGTGATCATGAACAGATCTAGTACACACCGACTAAACCGCTGTCTTAGAAAATGCGTTTAGTCTTCTTGCGTATCTAACATTGTGCAAGAGCTAGCAGGTGAGGAACATTTAGAAAATAGATACACTAAACTCCTTTTTTAAAATATCGATACCTCATTGTGTTTAAATTTGGTGAAAAACGGACGTCGTACATACGTATGCGCCATCATTTGCGATTCACCTCTTTTTCCTCCTGTTTCAAGTATCAGTATTAGGCTGTGCAAATGCTCAGGATATTCCGCATGAATCACGACTTTTTTGTTGCCATTTTGCTGTCTATCTTATGTATAAGAGAATCTAGGTTGTAATGGGCCATATTTGCTCTGTAGTTTTTATTTTAAGATGTGTACACAAAGGTCACACAATGGTTCTGGGTTACTATTTAACTTTACGTACTTAGCATAGAATTAAGAATCACAATTCGAAGTTTCAACGCGACTTTCAATCGTAATTTTAAGGTTATAGTCTGACTGATCACAATTCGAAGTTTCATTGCAACTTCCACATTTTAATTATAAGGCTGTTGTTTCACTGATTGAAAACTCGATGTACCATGTTATGTATGCGAGTGATTTCGGAATAAATGATTTTTCCTTTTTCTTTCTTTCGCATCATATCACATTTAATTACAAAAAGAGAGTCTTCATTTCAAAAAGGTCTTCAAGACCGAATAAAGACCATAGCATTTCGATTGAGTAGATGACGAGCTTCGTTTATGACAACCTTATACCTATCAACCCTATCAATAGAGGGGAGACGGCTCCGAGATGGAGAAGTATACTCATCTGCAATTGCGATTGCGTCATAACACTCAATCAATAGATTGAGAATTTTTTTGTACGTACTTTGCCATTGGTTACTGGAAATGCTTTCAAGTTTATACGATTTAAGAGGTAACTCAAATTCATATAGCTTTATTACTGTTGTTGTTATCGCGTATGCATTCTCTCGATTCCTACATTACTTGTGGAAGAAAATCTTTAAACTAGTTGAAAATATTTGATAATTTGACCGGCTTTCTCTGTACTAGGTTGTAAGAATACGATGAATAAAATCAGTTGTAGAGGTATTAAAGTTTTAGTACCTCACTTAAACAGCTCACTACTCATTTTTATTCAACCTCACCGTAGACATTTCAGCCTCGCAGTAGATCTTATCGGGATAGTTGTTCGGATATCCTGGGCTCTTGAAGACGTAGACGTTTTCCTTTAATTTTTCTGTTATGCAAGGGCCTGTATTCTTTATGTTGAATCCGACGTCTCCTCGATATGGCTTGCATCTGCCTCCTGCTACCTCCTGTGCGATAAAAATTGTTAGAATGTGTCTCATAAGAGCTGTTTTTATTTTCTAAACTAAGTCTATAGAAAGATTCTCTGTTTTTTTACTGTACGTACTCGATTGAACAGTATGAGAGAAAAATCTATTCGGTGGCATGAGCTGGGCTAAAGAACAATATTCCAAAGGATCCACTTTCAATTTCACATAAAATCACTTTTACTGCGTCGAATTCCCATTTATACGACTATGGACTGCGTTAATAGGACCCATCAGGCGCGATGACTTGTGTTGTAACTTCAGTGGATTGTGCCACTACGGGCATTACATATTTGTGCCTGATAAGATTTTATGCACGTCATTTAGCATCAATTTCGAGCAGTGTTTCGATAGAACGCCATGCTGCTAACATTGGGTTTGTTTGTTTAATGATCAAACTTTTCCCTCGAGTGAAACTTGCACTGAAAAATCATAAAGATACACTGCTGTTCGATACCGCAGCGCAACCAGTATGCGGAGTTTTGTCTAAAATTACGGTTACTCAAAATTATGACACAAAATCTAATTAGAGAAACTGAAGTATCATTCTAAAAGAGCTCTTGTAAGACAGTCTCTCACAATTTGGGTCAAATTGGTTAGAGAAAGCTGTTAGATAAATTGTCCAGACAGAACGTTTAAATTTGATGTAGTAAATCGTATCCTTATTCTTTAAATACAAAATATTTCAAGATTACCCGTGAGAGCAGCAGCATCAGAACCATGACCATCAAGGCCAGAACAGCGTTGCAGAGCATCGTCACTTTTTTCTTGAATCACACAGTTTCAGAATGTTGGCCCAGAACCTGCGTTGAGACGAGGCAGAGTTAATAAATTTCGTGGTTTTATTAAGAGCAGGAGGTAATCAAAGAAGTGTTCAGTTTCTACAACAGAATAAAACATACTTGAATACAGAACGACAACCAAACCACCTCCGTAACGACGTTCTGAATGTACCAAAGGCAGCAAACTGAAGACATTGCCATACTGATCATTTTCCCTTCAGTAACCTAGAGAAAAATATACGATTTTTAAATTATTCTGGTTCTCCCGTCAATGCAAAGCATATTATACAGCAACGTAATTATCAAAATTCTACGTAGAGTCAATGCGAATCCTGGGAATTAAATCATATCTTAAAATGAATTTAAGTTCGCGGTTTGTTATTTCAAAATTCTTCTGTTGATTTGGCTACCTGCAATGCACGCTAACATTAAAGGAATGAACTGTGCTAGTTTTTTGATGGATCTTTTTTAGTACTATTCTAAATTTCGAGTCTAAGCAAGAGTTCCAGAAACCTCGTCAAAATATTTTAAGCCACTCTGAACTGATTGCTAAAACTGGACTAAGCTTCCAGTGACTCAGCAGATACTGAAGCCTGCAAGTACATCAGTACATGTAACTTCTAATGGGCTTACCAATAATGTTGAAATGTAAAACATAATCACACCATACAAATATTACTTGGATAATGTCAACATTTATAGAACCAATGTACTCTGCTATTGTTTGGAATTATGGAAAAATTTTTCGTGTTTACCACTTCGGGCAACTTTTAAGACGAAGTGACTCAATTGCATTTGCTATTGATGGGCTTAAAAATATCAGTCTTTTATCTTCAATACAAAACTTCGAAAGGAAGCCACAAATTATCGACATACACCTCCAATGACTGATATAAAAATAAAGAAATGGTCTTTTTGGTGATCGAGTTTGAAGAAAGTAATAAAACACGTATCATATTATCAAATGAAAATGAACTCATGAGAGAGTAAAATCAGGTTTTGCCTTAACGGCTCAACAATTTTCCATCAGAGGCATACAATACAGGCGTGTATATCGTGCACATCTATAAAAATCAAGGAAGCGAAGAGAAAAGAGGTTCTTTTTTTCTAATGGTCTGCTTTCCTTTAAGGAACTGTTCTTTCTTTTGTCCAGATAAAAAATGACCCGGTATACACACTCTTTATTTATCAATATCTTTTCCTTTCATACTCTTACTCCCATCTAGCAATATACAAATGTTATTTTGTTCCTCAATATCAGGAAAAGAATGGGGGACCCTACATAAAACATTTTTGAATAAAATATCAGGCGGACAAAGTTCCAGGAATTCTGACTGGAAGTGAACATTTTGAACTCTCATAAGCGAGTATGTAACTCAAATAAGTCACCAGTCAAGTCACGCTGGTGGATGAGTTTTGTTGAACATGAATTACTGTAATCTGAAAAACTTAGAATCTGTGCCAGAGTATTATTGAAGGTGTATCACACTGGGTATCCTTTATCAGCTGTGTTCCATTTGCCCCTACGGATAATACAGTGGAGTACTCTTTACTCTTTGGAGATCATACTCCGGTTTCCTTGGATAATACTCTTTTTGATATACATTCGAAGTAGAATGAAAGACTAGATAGATATTGTTTTCAGCACAAAATTCTCTACACGTGATAAAAAACTGATTAACTGTTTTAGAAAACCATTTTTCTTGTATCTTTTGTTTGCAGTTATAGGATTTACTTAGATTCTTTGTCTCAAATATGTTGAACTATTTTTCTCCTTTGCATCACAGTTTTTGATTTCCAAGGCTAGCTGATGACAAGCTAGCGCTACAACGTTCAGTTTTAGAATTAGAGCAATTTTAAAATACAGTAAGAATGTCATACAGTTTTATTCATCCTTTGATTTGAATTGAGAAATAGCAAGCTTCCTCACAATCCTGTCACGTATTTCGTTCCTACTGAAGTATTCAGTATCGAGGATGACTTCACTTTCTCGCTATTTTAACTTGACTGAGAGTGAACCTGCAAGTCCAGTCGGCGAAATATATAGCCAACCATCACAGTGTGTACTGCGCCAAGTCTCATTGACATATCCCTCGACGCAAAGAAAAAAATGAAGCGTCGTTCGTATGAGAAATTTATGGCTCGTTTTCTTTTCTTCTCGCAAATTTATTATCAGGTCAGTCTTTGGATACGCCAATTTTTACTCCGGCAGTATGCCGCGTGGAGGACGCGGCCAACAATGACGTTGTGGGAGTAAACCATCGGTTCCGGTGGGGTCTTTTGATAGATGCTCTCACGGGTGTTGTCCATCACCAGCAGTCCGATGCTGATAATTTGGAGTCGTCTGATTGGGAAGCAAAGAAACTGTTGTGTGTCAAGGTTGCTGCATTTTATTATTTTTAGTTCAAAATTGTGACCCCTTCACCACTCTCTCCATGTGAGTGGAAATGGTCCGGGCATTTGATTTGAGAAAGCAACGCATTACAAACATTTTCCAATTATTCAGTCTCAGAATAATGAAATTTTTGTGCAATATAGACAGAAAAACACGCTCAAATGATAGAAGAAAAAACTGCGTATTACTTGGAAGGACACAAAGAATTTTTCTGTTTCCGTGCAAAGAACAGGCTTCAACATCTGTCATAGCCTAGCTCGCACCTGTTTGGTCGTTCATCATGAGGGGGTGGAAGGCCTTCTTTTGTATCTCGAGCATTCGTCACCGAACCGTCAAATAAAGTGCAAGAAACGACGTCCAACAAATGCAGAATTTACATAAGAAAGAAAGATATAATTGAAGCACTCGCGCAATGCTATAGATCTTTAGTCAATCACATTCAACTCCATGCCCCTTCCTTCCAGGGCTGTAGATAATTTTTAGTGTTGTTCAAGGATTTATGGGAGTTACCAGAGTAGTAAAGTAACTGGCCTATTTTTTATATATCTTTGTTCTTTGACTAGACATACTAACGTTGAAGTGTACATCATCTTCTTAGATAAAAATTGTCGATTTCAAGGAAATCCATCGACGGTAATTAGTATTTATTTTGAAAATATTGCTTGTGGATTTACAAGAATTCCTAAACCATGGTTTTAAACGGAGATTTCTTGAAGTGTTCGAATTTATTTAGAATCAATAATATGCTGGTTCCATGGAAAATAATCGATAGCATGCAATATAATTACCATTGGGAAGAGGAACATTTTTCTTACAGAATAAATTAGCGATGAATATGAGAGAAAAAAATCCCTTAAAAACATTCTAACATGGACGTTTCGGGCGCTAGGCTCAGTTCAACAAGAATTTGCACAATATGTTTCTCATCAATTTCGTGTGAAATACAGAAAAGAAAAAAATGCAAGTTAAAGGTAAGTATACAATTTAAAGGTAAATTACACAATTAAATTGTATCAAAGTTCGTAGTTTTCTCATTACCTCTGATCTGAAGACATGAAATTTTCAAAACATATTTCCCAGTAAATCCCTACCCGTTAGGTCAGGCCGGTCCTAAGGATGATGAAGTTTCCTCACCAAATGTTGTGATGACATAATACTTTTGGCTAGCCATGTAGACCGTTATGGAGCACGACGGGGGCAGGTTTGGTACGACCATCTTTTAAATACTTGCGAGAATTTTATTACCATTATGTCTAATGTGAAGTTTCTTCCATGCATATGAATGATCCTAGTATGGACATAAATTTCACCCTATATTACGTCCTTCCCACAGCAGGGAAGTTTTCCATGAGGGAGTAATGCAAAAGCTTGTTGTGCGATACGATCAGTGGCGTATTATTTGCGAAAATTATGTTTCGGAGTAGCAAATGACGTATGTAGGCTTTCATGCAAAATTGAAATATTTGAGAAACTTACTTTGCATGTTTTCGATATAATATGAAAACGTCACTTACTCAAAAAATCACCTCGTCTAACACTAAGAAAAGTCACTGTAAGTTTAAATGTCACGAATTAATACACAAGCCTGATCAAATGAATACAAATGAAGTATAAACGTGTAACAATACACAGTGGGTAAACATTTCAATGGCTGTTGAGAGGACAATTATTTTTGCATGAATAATATTTTTTTATACCAGGTCACATCGCTGCAGCTCGAATTCCATTAACGTTTCAAATTTAGAGTCATAATTCATCTATACGAAGAAACCTTCCCTCAATAATCATAAAACTAGCTGGACGTTGTAACAGCAAATACTACTCCAAAACAATTTCAATTAAGCAACTTCGAAACTCTGGCACATCATTATTTCGAAATGCACTGAAAAAATGGAACTAAGCAAAGTCGCCTCACCAATTTTCAGCGACTTTGAAGAGGATCGGGTAAAGTCACAAACTCATGCATTGGGGGGGCCTCAACACCCAGCTTTGATTTAGAGTGAAGTGAATAGTGGTCAATTGCATCGTGCGACACTTGACAGTATCTTTGGCTTACATCTGACCATGTAACCTGAATAATCTTTAGAGCAAAATGAATCCACGGTCAAATTTTTCGTTTTGCACTTGACTGCACTGACAAATACTTCGTATTGTATCGTTTTTTGCTACTCGACACTAATGAGTTAAACAGCGTAGGTACTTTCTGTTTAGCAAGTGTGTTTCACAAGTATTTACTAATCAACTACCTTGGGGTATTTGATATTGATATGCTTTAGGAGTATTTGTTAAAAGAACTCGTGTTTGTTAAAAGGAACATGGACATTCGGGAGAAGAAGATGGGCCAAGAAGACATGGAAGAGTAGGAGGAGGAAGAAGAGGAGGAGAATCTGCAGATATTTCTTCAGGCTGCGTTTTAACTAAAATATCAATAAAAAATTTAGTTTTATCCGTGAGAAAATAATATTTCTGTTGTTGTGCTGAAGTTTGCTTTGAAAATTAGCGTAATCATACCAGGAAAAAAAATAGCAAATCGCAATGGGGAAATAAAAAATAGACTCGCAAAGTCGGTGACACACCAGGTCCGGCGGCACAGGATTTACAAACTCTGCCAGAGTTGAATATGATTTACACTATCAGCATTAAATAATTTTTGTCATCATTTCGTCCTTTCGTTATTTCAGCCAACTTGTGCTAAGTACACGAGTAACCCTTTTTAGCTTTAAAAGACGCATTTTTAGCACAAAAATGAGAAAACCCTTTTGCAGATGTACAACTCTGCGAAAAACCTCACATGAACACTCACTTTTTCCAACGGTAAAATCTCTCTTGGGACATTTGATTTAATTCACGTTGAACAATAATTATATTAAGACAAGTTTTCATGTGAATTTGAAGGTATAAAGTTGAAGACAACTGCATCCCTTATTCGAATATAATTTTTATTCGAATATATTACAGTCGCACGAATTAAGGCTTCACTTCGCATGTGGAGTATTCATTTAGTGGAGGGGGAGGGGGTAAGTCGCAGATCGATCAGCGAGCAGAAAATCAGGTTGAATGAACGCAGTAATGCTGGAAATTGCATGAAGGTCCGTATTTTCTGCCACAGAATAACGGTCTTCCAGCAGATGAATTTTTCGCAATTTACTGTATGTAAAAATACACATCGTAGTGACGAAAACTTTTCGCAAAAATATTGCAGTAGAAATTAGCTGAAGCTGCATTACCAACCTGAATTGTCTAATCAAGTTTAGACAGCAATTTTCTCAAGCTAATGCTTCCAAAGAGCAGTTGCAGAGTTCGTGCACAATTGTTGTTGTACTGCAGAACTGCGTAGAAGTGCAATGAAGACAGAAAATAGTTCCAGTATAATGCGCGATTTAGTACAGGAACAGTCAATCGTTCCTTACCAATGTGATTTAGTGTACACCTATGATTACTTGCAGGCTACGGGCTCGACAGTGCAGCCAACGCCACAGCTCCCAGAAGATGGAATGGGGGCTATAAATGAAGTTCCGAGAATGCAAAATTTATTCTCGCGCTGTCTTTCTACTGCGATGCAGACCCTCGATGGTCCGCGAGAACTGTCCACTCTGCATACCCAGCGCAAGTAGTTTAACATTTGTTATTGTTGTGTTACAAATGCCATTTTGTAAATGGCTCACCTAAAATTCCTTTAATTCGCGTAGGTTTAGCCTGAACTTAAAACCGATAATACAAGCGATAGATGTCAAGTTTTTTATAATTAGTCTGCATGCATGGAGATCAAAGTTTAAGCCAGGTATATTTTCATCCCTCCATGGAGATAATTACTTAAAAAAGTGGGAAAATTACGATTAGCTGGAATGTTGACTTGGTTTTTGAAACTTGTGCTAGAAAATAAATTAAAAAGTTGGAATTTACAAATTTTTCAAGTAACATTTTTGTGATGATGCCGTTCATTAAAATATCTCCTGTTTCGAATGACCTTAGCAAGTACATCTCTCCGGCTAGCAAAAAAATTATGCACACTGCAAAGGAGATATATATTGAAACATATAATTTCAACCTTTGAAAACTCGGCTCATACACAAAAATGTTCCTAAGAAGTAGTGGATGAAAATTTAGAAGGTATATTTCTCCTGATTACATGAGTTGAAAGGAGGTAGAAGCCACTGAGTATTTTCTGAGGGAGTGAACTCAGATTTCTGTAGAGAGGGGGCTTCATCATTTAGGCCTTAGAAATATTTCAAAATAAGAGTAAAATGTTTTTCACCAGTTAATACCTGGCTCGCCCATTTTTCATAAAGCAATCACAACTACGACATAAAATAAAAAATAACCAGCTTCTACAGAAAGGTCCTTTTCCTGCGCAGCAAATCTTTTGCGATGGAGTTACAAAAGTGTAATTCCTATCGAGTACGAAGTAGCCAGTCCACTATAGAACAGCCAGTCCAACCTGCAGCAGCCAGTTCACTATTTAATAAATAGTTCCCTAATTGTGCGGTAACTGCATTTTTTAGGGGACTTACCTACTGTTGAGTAATCAGTTCAATTTAGAGTAGCCTGAAAATCGTAGAATAAACAGATCAACGACTGAGTAGCCGGCTCATCTTACAGTAAATAGCCAACCTACGTTAGAGTAGCCAACTTACCTTAAAGTAATCATCCTACCTTAGCGTAGCCAACCTACCTTAGAGTAGCCAACCTACCTTAGAGTAGCCAACCGACCTTAGAGTAGCCAACCTACCTTAGAGTAGCCAACCTACCTTAGAGTCGCTAGTCGGCCCAGGGGTAGTCAGACCACCTCGAAAACTTCATTAAGCAGTGAACAGTGTCTCGTAGGAGAAAAACATATGTTCACCTTGCAACGTTAATTACTCTGATTGGAGGCTCGAAAAACGCCATTTCACTACAACAAAAGTTACTTCGCATAAAGGAATTTATTTTCGGTGACTTTTCGTGTAACATCTTCCTATTGTGAACTGTCTCAGCCCATCTCGACCAAATCCTTCCTAAGAATTAAGCTATTTGGTTTCCGTTAAGGAAAGATCAAACGCCATAAAAAAGCAAATAAAATAACAAAAATCTTCAAATTGTTTAGACGTGGAAGTATCCTTCGCATGATGCTTTTAGATGATTAAGCCTCGTTCACTACTGTTTTCTACAACCTTCAAGGCTTATGATATATTTTCTCTCCAGCGTTTTTATTCGACCTTAAGATCTGGTGTTGGAGAAGTGTGTCAAATTCATTCTTATGTAAGGAAGTGTTCTTGAATCGATAAATTGCGATTTTAACAAGTGTACTTTTTATTTTCAATACTTTTCTTCGTTCAAAATTCTCAGCCGTATTCCAGGTTTCTACATGTTACTAAGTTGAACAGGCAAACTAACAACTAAGAAAATAAAATACGATACCCGGAATTATAGTGTATAAATTTCTTTGGCCTACTCTTATTCCGTGAACTTGGACAGTGTTTGACACACGAATAGCCACAAATTTGAGTTGAAACTTCGTATAAGAATTAATGCTCCCACGCTTTATAAGCTGTCCCACGCGAAAATTCGGGAACGTCCAAAACTTCGCAGAAAATGTCTTCTTGTCCCTCTTTCGCTTGTGTCATTTTAGGGCTGGGTTTGTTCAGCCTTCTCATGAGGTTAGCTGGCACCATTGAAAAAAGCGACACGTTCATGTGGCACTTCCAAGGCGGCTTGTGTCCTTCGTACACTAGCGAGAGCCATCAAGTGCGGAATAGAATTCAGGTGAGTTGCTATAGGGGTAATGAAGCGGTCAAATGTGGGCTATCATTATACGGGAATAAGTTTTTTTAATGTAGTAAAATTTTGCAAAACCTATGAAACTTGGCTTGAAGAAGGGCATTATTTTATTAGATTGAATCATAAATAATTTCTTTTTTACGTCCTTGAATTCAGAGTAAAATACAAACGAAATTAACAAGTTTTAATCAATCGTATATTCACCATTATTTTCAATGACCTTTCCCCATTTGCCTATTAACATTTGAATTCCATCCGAATAAAAAGAAGACTGTTTCGATTTAAAAAAGCTTTGGATGTACTCCTTCACTTGATTGTCTTCAGTAAAGTTTATGCCTTGAAGAGCATTCCGTAATGACCTGAAGAGATAGAAATCAGTCAGGGCGAGGCTCGAGGAATATTGTGGATGGGGTAGTACAGACCAGCCGAGTTGCAAAATTTTTTTTGCGTCACTTTTGCAGCATCTGGTCTTTCGTTGTCACGAAGAAGGATGACCGTTTTCCTGTTAAGTGCTGTACGTTTATTTCTCAGATTTTCATCCTCACGCTGCAGTTGCTCCACGGGCAAGTTTGCATTTAGTGTTTGGTTGCGGCCCAAAGACCCATGATAGATAATGCCACGGCTATCCCACCAAACGCACAGTAGAACTTTTCTTCTAGGGATCTCAGGTTTTGGGGCACGCTGTGGAGATTTATCGTTATCAGTCCATTGTCTTTCTATGACAAATATTGTCCCAAGTGACCCATTTTTAATCATATGTTATGACACGATCAAGAAAGGGCTCATTTCGTTGCCTGGAAAGATGATTCGTTGCGATGGAGAGACGATCTGCCTTAGGTCTTCCATTTCAAGCTTCTTTTTTAGATGTTTACTGTAATGGAAGTGATAAAATGGATCTGAAGCATTAAAATGTGATGAAAGACGATTTTTTTCAAATTTGGATTAGTAAACCAAAATATGAGCTTTTTAAAATGAACGAAAAGCACTTCTAATTCACATAAAAAATCGGAAATTATTTATGAATCGATCTAATATATGCGAGATAGGTCAATTGCACATATTTTGTGCTAATATTTTGAGATGGCCTCCCACCTACTGTAGTAACAAAGGGCGGCCATTTTCGTGAATTGCCGTAACCACCGCTCCGCAGCAGGATGAAAGCTTCTGGAGTGTAATCACATTCAACATAAGCTCTTGCAGGTCAGCCGATCTGGACGGGTTTTGAAGGAGGCGATTGGAGTTCCCACCTACGTTCAAAGTACGAGGGCTATTCGAGGACATGTCGTTTTCAGGTCATTTCTCACTCAAATCGTTTTTAATATTATTTATTTCAATTTCAGTAAACCAATTTAAACTAAGATGATGACCCAAGAAATCATCCCAAGGCAATGCACACCAAATTTCTTGCTACTGTGATAGTTTTAAGAGTTGCGGGTAGTGAAGGTCGTGTAATGCCAACTTACGTTTTTACACAGGGTCTTAGGGTTAATGTTGCTATCACAATACCCTTCACGAATTAATTATTGTGCCACAGCCTCGGACACCTAATACAATAATTTAATCATAGCCATTACTTCGTTGCCCCTTAGCACATGCTTCTTAATAGTTGCATTAAATTTCTAATTCCTACCGGGTGCTCAGTGCGCCGCTTTAGCATTCGCTCAAGGGGCTCCGGCGTTCAGCTTCTGCTCATCTGAGGGCCAGAACTGCTCGGTCTCCCTGCCAACGTACCCTCGTGGGTCCTGGAACACGACTCAGCCTCAGTGCTCGTTGTTCTCTGTGCATCTGCCTCCACCTCCTAGCATTCCTCAGCCTGAGGTGGGTCAGAGCATACTGTGCACGAGTGGAAACGAGAAGTAAAACTATTTAATCCGCGCTAATGGAAATTTAATTTCCCGGTGTGTTGTCCTGTCAGCATTTACGTGAATATTGCACCTGGGGTGTTTAATGAAAACTATAGTGTTTATTATTTGAGTGAAGTGCACACAAAAGGACTAGGACTCGGCAAAAAAATACGTTACAAATGATGAAAGTGGTGTTGAATATCGATGTAAATTGCATTGTCACTGTTTGCGAGCTCGTGCACACACGCTACGAATAGTTGTCGAATTTTAAGCTCGCCTCACATGTGAAAAAAGTAAAAAAAATTTAGAACTAAAATTCACATGGCTTCTAAATTTTTTGGCGAATTAAATATATATCTGTCGAAGTAATAACATATGATTCCTTTTCTTGCCAAGTCCAAGTGTTCCCATTCAGTCTTCCACACCTAAGTTTATAATTCCTAGTTCAGTTGCCAGCGGTTCTTCAGAAAGCGTCTCTCATAAAAATGCCTCTAACTTTTGTTATTCTTATTACTTTATGGAATTTATGGAATCATTTTTAGTTTATGGTTTCCAACGTATTATTTCATCAGGGGCTTCAAATAAAGACATTAGACGCAATTCGTTTACGGGTGTCAATCTTAAACCTGATCCTTTTTACCGTCCATCACTATATGTCATATTATTTCTGCGATTAGTTTGCCACTATCCTACTTTTTATTAACAGCAGACACAACAGCTCAAGCTCCTCATGCTAAAAACCCCGTTGTTTCTAAAGTACCACGTAAAGCAGGAATTAGGAATAAGAAACTTCCTTTGTTAGAAGCTTTTATAAAAACCAAGGAAGTTACCATTTTTTGTGCCCATTCAACGCCGTCCTTTACCCAGTATTATATTATTTTTGGTTTGTACATGTGGTTTATCAGTTTCAGTTTCTTTCTTATATTTTATTTAATTTTACATAATATGTAATTTTACATGATATGTAATTTTCTTACACAATATGTAATTTATTAATGTTAAAATGCCGATGTATTTTCACTTTTTGGTATTGTAAATTAATTTTACCACCATCTGATGGTAACTGAATGATTCTACCTGATTGAGTGCGTGTGCATTCGGTGCATCAGAAATATCAGATTTAAATTAAGCTATAATCTTAATATTTATATTAGTATCTTTAATTCTATCATTTTGCCTACAAATCCGGTAAAAAATCCTACAAATCCTACAAATCTACAAAAAGAAAGTGACTCAACCTCATGAGGTTAAGTCCCTTTCTTTTTTCATTCGTGTCACATTCTTCGCTGGATTTTTTGAACAGAAGAAACTCCGAAATAGTGGCTACCTACCGTCACCGTGCAGTTGTCACTCCTTTTGATACTGAGCATTGAGCATGTCTGTCGTAAATTCTTCTATCTGTTTTTATATCTTCATCCGACATCAGCGTACAAAATCCAGTGCAATTCACTTTTTACTGTACCAAACGTACATGGATATGGGTAGCGTCGATATACGAGTATGTGACCGCATGCTATCAACCTATAGACAAAGACTTCAGCCAAAGGAATGGTGGTAGGTCTTGTTCTCTTACGTCCTAAAATTGGCGGTCACTGCTGCTTAGAAATTTTACGATCACGTCCATAATGACAATATGTTACCGCATTTCGATTCTAGGAATTATGTTACCGAATCCCTCGTAAAATCACACTACAAAAGATTTTCTCGAGCTAGATCAACAGCGCCGCCACCGTAAGAAACAAAATGTGACGGCGTAAGCCATTACCTGATGTCGTTCACACAAGGCAGGTGCGCTGTGTGCTGCAAAAACACAACAGTGAAGTATGAAGTGAAGAGTGAGACCATCGCCTGCACAAAAGTGTAAAGGCGTTTTCCACTTAAGTTAACAGGGGGCACTCACAGTGTTTGGTGCGTTGTGCTACAGTTTTCTTGAAATGGAAATCAAGGTTCTAATACGCAGAATTATCATATTGATCAGTTCCTTCTCAAATAACTCATTTGTATTATAGTATTCAGAGAACACTTGTTGTCGGCTGTAATTAAACTACGCTCATATTGAGAACAAGCAAAAAACATTTCATCGAGTATTAGAAATGTGAGTATGAAATACGTCGATATGAAATTACGTCTTATAGCATACATGAGCAATGCAGTTTCAAATTTTATAAAAATCCGACGGCTCATTTCGGGATTAGTCATCAGTAAAGGGTTAACAAGTTCAATTCAATTTTACAGTTAATGAATAATGATGAATCTGGTTCAGAGATTGTACACGTGCTTCACGAAACATTATATCCTCCATGTAAATGATCAATACGAGACTCATAAAAATAACGAAGTGTTATCGCTTTCTTAAAATTTATGTTCTGAATTGTACGTGCTCGTCTCTGTGATGAAAATGATTGTTTTACATATTTTTTAGGGCACGAAGCGTTTCTTCCAGAGTTCAACCGTTACCTCCAGAGGATATGTATCAGCTATGGAATTATATAACATGTGCCCAAGAGATGGCTATGAATATGCGGTGATCTCTTCGGCTGCTGAGTTGCAACGTGTGCTCGACTTAATTGACTCAGGTGAGATTATGGGCTAATAAGTCATTTTTACAGCTCTGGAGAGTATATCAATAGAACATCTACTTAGGGCCTTGTTCTTTCACAAAGATGGGAGCTTGACACAAACGGCTTTTACAAAAAATCTCGAACCTAGAAATAGACACCTTATGGTTTGAGAGTTACTAATGAAACAGATCACATGCAGTCTTCTTGGAAAACACGATGTCACCTTTTATAAGTAATGGCTTCGGGGTCCCTCAATGTTCCATCCTCAATCCACTTCTGTTTTCTATCTTTATAGATGATTTTCCATCAGTGCCACCTAACACAAGGATCTCGATGTATGCTACGACGTTCAAATCGCAATAACAAGTACTCAACTCAAGCTACAAGAAACAGAAGCAATCGCTGAATATCTTCTAAGCAATTTGAAATCATGGTATGATCAAAATGGCCTTATTAACGCAAGCAAAACACAATGCATCATCTTTGGCTCCAAAGGTACTATAAAGAAGTTCTCTAAACTTACTCTAGCTCTGGGAAACGAGGGAATCAAACCGTTAGATAAAGTAAAAAAATTAGGCGTGGTTCGACTAGAGCATGTCTTTCCATTCCCATGTGGAAAAAAATGCAATCAAATAAACGGAACCTTAATGTTTTTTCATCGCGTGAAGTATATGCTAGACGAGATGTATCTCTACTTCATGACATCACTGTTTTTCTTTTTATTTT
>VOMN01103965.1:0-22832 GCA_014899125.1 Orchestia grillus
TATTCGAAATTTATACTTTCCGTTTAATCGCGTATTGTGGATACCGACTTAACTGCAATGGATATATTTCTGGAGATGCTATGATTTAGATAAATTTTATTTTACCCAATGGGTCACGTGTCGTCTAGTATAATACTAAAACTCTAGTTTGATCATCTATAATACTAAAACTCTGGTCGTCTTGCATTGTTTTACTTGATTTAGTTTTACTGGTTTTCAGTAATGTCAAATCCTCACAAACATAATTATTATAATACATGCTTTTGCTTTGTTTTTTCAAATGCTTCATGATTCAAGTGTAAAAACTCCTCAAGTGAGCTTGAGTAAACCTGAAAAACATTTACCTGACTGGAAGACATATTTAGCAAGTCCTTGCATGATAGCTGCTGGCCAGGTGGGAGGTCCTTTATCAGTGGGCTCCTTCTTCAGCCTCATTGTCAGCTCAAAACCAAACCCGCTCACTTTGTCTGCGCCAGTGAACTCGTGCACTCGACCATCACCGTGAATGTCAGACAGGCCAAAGCTGCAAGCAATATAAATGCCAGTTTTATGCACTACAGAACAAAAAGAAACGTGACATTTTTAAAAATTGAAATAGAATTTGGCGAGAGTCCCAGGAATGTCAGCTCATGTATTATCCTCCACACAATCAATTCAAATAGAATGAAAAAATCTTAGTCTATTCTAACTGCTGTTCACTGTAAGAGGTTAACATATTGCTAACATTATATACATATAAAGGAAAGTAAATTAATGACAGTAAATAAGAATATGTTTAGAATTTAGTCCAAGTGTTAAGAAATATGCATCAAAGAGCATTTCTACTCTGGGACACAAGCCAGTAGTTTCATTTTTTTTTACAAACTGCTTAATTGGCCAATACTCTTTTCTAACCAGTAATATAAATTACATATATTGGATATCTTTCTCCATGGTACACCTCAAAAAATGTCTGAACAAATTTTCATCTGGAAACTGTCCTTGCATGCCTTCATTTCCAATAAACCCATTGGAAGCTACATAAAAGTAAAATGATATGCATTCTACTGATCATAACTTCTTTGTCATCTAGCCTTGATATTTTTCATTCTTTAAATTTATCATTTAAAAACCACACTTTATTGGAAGTAGGAACATAAACACAAAAATTGAGATACAAATATCCTAGTGGAGATGATTAGAAGATAAATGATTACTTGATTATACATTATTTGCACACTCTGATTCTTGATCACAAATAAGATATTTGTATGTATTTTCTCAAAATATTATGTTCAGATAACTACTCTTTTTTAGTGTATTTGCAAAATTATAATTCAACTACACGAAATTGAATTAATCATGACTCTTACCTAATATAGTGCCAGTGTGGGGGAATTTTGAGTTTGTCATTGCCTGGCACATCATACATGCTGATGTAGTCCAACGGGTCAGGGCCACCTAACCTGAGGGTAAAGAAAAAGTATTAAGTATAAATTTAATCAATGAACATTTCATTAAATAGTACAGATTGTTCAAACACATTATTAGCTAGCTTAAAGCTAACTATCCATATAAAATATGATCTAAAGCCAGTGAAGAGAAAAAACATTTAGTGTTGATAATAGAGAATGGGTAATCTATGCATGAGATGTGCCAACACAGAATTCACTCTACATAAAACCAGTAAATTAAGAATAGAGAGTAAGATAACATAAAGAAAACATAGCAAAGAAGGTATGAAAATTGAAAGAAGGAAAGTGGACATAATAGGTAGAAGTCTCAAAGGCCTATCTGTAACTGATGTAATCTAAGAGTGTCCCCACAGGGCCTGTATAAAATACAGTACAGCATGATGGCAACAAATCCTTGGGAATTAATCTACTTCTAGATATGAATTATAAAACTACTGTATTTTTCATCTTGAACTTTAACTTTTCTTATGAATTATTGAATAAAAATTTGAAAATCATATCATCAATTAAGTTTTAGTTAAGATAACTAAAATAAACCAAGTTCATATAGATAGGCTTCCTAATAAAATTTGCACAAATGAAATCACATCTTATCTAAAGTAAAGTAAACATAACTTCCAGTGCCCTTAGCTTACAATAATATTATATCCAGAACTGTCAAAAGTATACATAGCTACTTATGTCACAATGATCATCTGTAGATTACTTTCAATTCTGAACAATATTTACAGACTGGAATAAGTAGAACTCTCTTGCGTTGTTGCACTGAGGTACACTAAAACTTATATTAATATAAACAGGAAATAAATTCTCTTAAAGACAAGTGTTTTGATAACCAGTGACAACTTATTTACAATTTTTTATTGGTTTTCTTAATTTTCCTTTTTAAAATTTTCAAGTCAGGTTGAGGCAAAAAAATTCCAAATAGCCTGCTGTAGTTTATTTTCAATGTTTCAAATATCAAAAACATGTATTATGAAGAACTGAATCATTCTAAAAACTTTGAAACTATCTGAAAGAAATACAATATATGCATATCATATATACAAACAAATAATATTTTATAATTTACACTCAACCACATCAGTTAGTCAGAGACAATTCTGAGGTCCATTTATGTTGATAGTCATACTAAACTTTATATTTTTCAATTTTTGTAGTAAGTCAAAATGGTGTCTACAGTATCATTTAGGCAGTAAATGTTACAATTAATAATTCCTTTGAGGACCTGCTAACCTATATGATAGGAAGGAGTCATTTAACTCTTGTAGTACACATATAGTAAACCAATTATTTTCTTTATTCTTATTTATGCAATTTGTCAATATTTCAATTTCTCTGGGTATGAAAGGGTAAGGAAATCCATTATTGACTAACATTTGTTGGCAATTCATTAATTCACTTCTCAGTTCTGATATATGAGCTAAATGAAACTGACATAACTGATATATGTACTTGTTAGGAAAACCATTCTGATATGATCTGAAGGGATTATTTATAATACCTATATATCCAAATTTTAAGTGCATAAAAAAATTAGATAGCTGTTCAACCAATTTATTGTGTTAGGCTGCTTCATATTCAAGTTATTCCAGAGTTAGATAAGATTCAAATTGGTAAGCAACACTTTTGTATTTAGATATTAGACTTGCTTCCTTCTCGTTATCTTTTTTTCTTTACTTGGATTAACAGTTTTGTTTTTTTTTAATAAATCATACAGGAATTTTTATTATATATTATCAAAATATAAGTAATGACTTGCAAGCGAAAATGTGTATGACTGGAAAATGGAGGCAATAAGGAGTATCTTTTTTATTAACCTTCAAGTTTATTTCTATTGATTTTTTAGTTCATTTTCAGTGCTTTTTCAATTTATTGTTATTCATAGCAAGCTGTAAAAGATCTATCTTCAATAGGTATTACAGATACTAATCTATATTTAAGCTAATATATAGATAATTAAAAATATATAAATGTAAAATTTAAATGTTACCAAAGAAATTAATTGTGTTGGCATAGAGTAAAATTAAAGTTTTACAGAACCACATGTATTGTTAGCTAGTATTTACTATTACCACTAACAATAAGTAAAATTTTACCCACACAAATTAGGTAAAAACTCACCAATATTTGACCAAGGCTGTGACTTGAAGTGGGTTTGGTTGCTCAGGATAAACATCTCTACAAACATTAAATAATGCTTCAAGCCCGGGAGGAATATTATTATCGGCACCTAATTCGGAGTTCTTGCAGGCCTCCGGTAAATTGCTGTCATGTATTTTTTTGGGAGAGGCACATCTATTACCCGGTGACCTCCCTTCTTTCCAGTCCATTTCTTGGCACTCCATTGAATCAAACGTGTATGAATAATATGAACTTAACGTCTCTACCGTGACTGCACCCCGCACTCGACACGAGCACAGATAACCAAAAATAAACTTTCATAAACGAAAGAAATGTTTTGAATTAGAATTCACATAGATGATTTGGTAAATAAAACTTAAATCCTACATTTCATTGGTGAAGAATGTAATAGACTATCGAAACCTAAAGCACTTTAAATAAAACTTCCCTTGCATAGGTTGATTTATTTTAATAACTGTATAAAATTATCAATTTTAATCAATCATATCATACCTAATAGGAATTTTTTCCAAAAACTCTCAAATTTTTAGAAGTTACATGGAACATCCGTGAAACAGAAGTTCGAATACCAGAGATCTAATTCTGGAGGTATAAGCTTCCATTTAAACGTTAGCTCTCTAGGTGCAATAAGTGAGAAATGAGACCAGAATAAAAAATATACCCAGATCTTGGTTTTTCTGGGATTTTTCGCCGGCGCGTGAGAATCATACTTTACTGCGGGCCGCAACGGTGTCCAGAATCGGATCTCCGGTGGTACGAATGAGCTCGAAAATGCCTTCCGCAGAGCTAAATGGACAAAAATGGAGATAGAAATGACATTGAATAGTCCATTATAAATATTTTTAGATGTGTCGATCTAGGATATATTTGTATTGGTTTCAGGGCAATTAACTTAATAAGGCAAAATTTTGACATGGTATCAAGGTTATTACACTTTATTATTAGTTAAGAGTTTTTAGCCAAATTTTTGCCCAGAAGTCTCAGTTTTCTATATTTTCTCAACAATCAAGAGCCCCTTTAAGTAGTAGTTAAAGTTCCATATCTCTCAGTGAGAATAGATTTTTTTACGAATCAATATTCTCTGTCGAAGATTCTTCTGTGCTCTTAGATTCAACGTATTCGGCCAGAACTTCTATGATCAGGAAAAAAACATAGGATTCATGAGTTTCTTGAGATTTTACTTGCTCTGTCATGATAATTATCCTCCCATGAAGTACGGAAAAAACTGATAAAAGGGCTAGGAAAAACAAATTGGAAATAAGAATCTTATACCTGAACATTTACTTTCTGAGGCACGATTGAACAGAAAAAATGAGCACAGTGCCAAAAACATTTGCAATAACAAACTCTTGCAGGGATTGCAAGATTCGTTAACAAATACCGAACAAATCATCTTGGGGGGAAATTCCGGTCAGCCATGAATCTCCGGAGCTGCTCGGTGTTGGGCTGTGGTGGTACATGGTGAACTGTTATATACGTGCTCAAAAACTGTAGAAGGGAATACGGAAGTGATTATTATTGAAAACAGCGTAAGTGACGAGTCTTACGGCTAGCGTAAAGCAGCCTAAGTTATAAGAGAAATAGTGTGCATGGGTAACGATACACCTAGGGTAACCTGCTCACGACAGTGGACACTTTCACCACCGACAAGACGATTGATGGGCCACCAGCCTCTATGAGCCTCGATGCCGTATTCGGAGCGTAGCAGAGAAGGCGTGGGAACTGACGACTCCATTGCGCCGCTAGTAGGTAACCTCAGATATAGGACGCCGTTTTGCGCAAAGTTAACCCTATAAGTTAACAAAGTTGAAGCATAGTGGGCACGATGGATCGAAGTCCCGAAGGCCTAGCTAATAGTGAGATAACCTAACGTTTTCTATAATTTATACTAAATAGCTCCTTCTTCTAACTAGATAGGGAGTTTTATAATAAGTAATAATCTAATAAAATCTGTTGGGACGAATCAGGACTGCTTCTCGAACCTTTCGAGAAATAAACCAAAATTAGGCCTCTGAGATTGTAAATAATTTTGTCACGTTTACTGATTTGCAGGTTCGAAAACCTCAACCGGGCGCTTATAAGCCTTGGAACGTCACTGTTCAGGACGTTTATTTTTGATTGCGAGTACATGGTAATCAATTACTTACTTAATCGATACTTACTTACTTAATTACTTAACTAATTTTTTTATATGTAATTTTTATAATTCGTAAAGCACGCAATGAGAAATTCGAACAAAAAGCCTGGAATTAAAATAAGATGTCTCCATTTCACTTCAAATCCACTCAACAATGAAGTTATTAACACTTTAAGCGCGACGTGTGCCATATGTGGTCACGCGATCATCTAACCTAACCTAACGTAACCAAAGGGCCAACACATAGGAATACAAATTTGTAAGTGTTCATGAAATTTGTGTTCATTATTTGAATAAGCTAGTTTAGATTAGAAGGAAAATGAATAGCCTAACCAAATTTGTGAAAACAAAATCCTTCATTTTTACATCCGCAACGGAAATAATTGCCAACATGAAATTTTACCTGTGTGGAGAACCGCACTTAAAGTGTTAAAATTATCGAAAATAAACTGATCTCGTTCCATTAGCTCATATTATACTTTCTTAGATAGTTCATTAAATTAGTACTCTCGCATTAGAGACGTCATTTGGCATCATAATGGCTTGGTGGCCGACCTCGAATTCTACCACCGGGCACCGTCCCACGTTTTGTCTCAGGCGTCCTGCCCTAAACTGCATCGACCAGCAGCCGCTATTGGAGCACGTATCAGGAGCCCCAGATGGCGAGTTCAAACAAGGGGCAGGCACGGCATAGCACGACCTTCATCCCGTATTCTTAACACATGTTCGAGTCTCTTCAGCTTTAACAGCTGAAGAGACTGGTACGCGTTGTCTTAAAGGGCAGAGGACAGCATGCATTGCCTTGTAGAGAACAATCAAGCATTCCACTTATGAAGCTCAAATTAATTTTCCTAAGCATATTTTATGTTTACGATACAAAAAAAAACACAAATAGATAACTATTCTCTGTGAACTAACTATACAAGCTAAATGCGGATTGCTTAAAAAATGTTCAACAATCAGAACCTAAATCAACATTTACTGTGAATCCCTAAGGCTGCGGAAACTTTGAAAACGGGAGAAGAACCTTCGAGGAAACAGGGTTAATTGAAAAACAAGAAGTAAGACCATCAGTTATGTCTTTGATCGTTTTACAGAAGAAAAACTGGTCACAAATTTATTTGCTAAATCACAGTCAAAGATTTTCCGCTTCTTCTTCTTCTTGGAGTACAAAACGCCCGCCCCCTCCGGGGCTGCAGAGCGAGGTGTAGGCTGCGGCATTCGTCGTCTCTTGCGGCGCTCGCACAAGTGGAGCAAGTCAGCGCAGGACCGCGAGAGGGCGGCGTGCGCAGCCTCGCTGGAAAGCCCCAACAAGGGGCACAGGTGCACCACATCAACAGGTGACCGCAGACGGCCAGGGTCCGCAGTACCGGAGCTCACCACCAGCTGCCGGCCGCGTACAGCACTGAATACGCTCTGGTGCTCACGAAGGCAGGCCTGCCGAGCACTGGCCGAGCTGGAGCCCACGCACGCATCGTACTGCAGCTGCAACAATCGGGCGCAATTCAACATTGGTATCTCAAGCTCGTAAAAGGAACAACAAAATCAGTGCGATTGGACGTAAAACAGTATTAACTTAAGGGGAAAAGCCTTGACCTTTTGACGTTTGAATTATTTTTGCTACAAGACTGCTGCTAGCTTTATGCGAAAAACTTGGAGTAGTCTTAAGGAAAAGTCTAATGTAGCAATGTTCCATTTCGGGGTAACTCAAGGAAGCTTTGCTGAAACTTTGTGAGAGTATCGGCTCACACTTTCTAAGGACGAATTTTACGCCATGTGAGGCGTCAGTATTCTATACTGTGAGAAATGCAGCCACTGCTCGCCTGAGTGGATAATTACATTAGCGTTTGAAGAAGTTCGGATTGTGTTGAATTGTACATGAGAAGTTGCTCGACTATCGATCAACCCATTCTCTGCTATAGCTTCAGTTTGTGATATCGAATTTTTTAGGTTTTTTGGTCAACTCTAGGCATGAAATAGACAAGTCTCACAGCAAATCATCATGAGCTCTACAATCGCGCTCCAGAGCACGGCGTCATACGGCTGTCTGCGCTTCACGTAAGCAACGACGACATCGAATAATAACGCAGCTTTTCAAAGATACATCAGAGGAAAATGTATAGTCTGAATATTTCAATAATGAAGAATCTGCACATCAGCACGACCGTGAATTCTCAACAGAGTACTGTCAACCATCTTTTGAATTAGTGACTCGAAATCTCATTCCTATAAGAAAACAATCAAGAATTCGTGCATCTAATAAAACCGACAGAAACAAGCATTCCCTTCCCATCAGCAGGCCACACAGTCCACACGTACACTAGCCGTCAATTATGCCCCCAGCACTTCCTCCCCCAGCACCCACCTCCACATATACACCGCTCTGAAGGGCAGCTGGCAGCTGACGGAGAGCTAAGGCTGTAATTTTTGAACTGCCGTCGAAGCTAATGAGGTCTGGACGTGCTCGGCAACACTGCAGTGGAACAACACAGCTATGAGAAATGATTGTTACTAATGAAGTATCTGGATGTGTGTCGCCATAAATTATGTTGAACTTCTCCTGAATAATATGAGAAAAGGAGAAGCTGTCACCTCAATCAGCAAGACAAGCAGTGCGGGAAGTGAACAAAAACCCAAAGATCACATGCAAAAGGGTTCTTGCAGAATCTGAGTATGAAGGAAATCGAAATTTTGAGATTAACATTATGAAAAGCACTTCAAAAAGGAAGGAATGAAAGGGTGCAGATTCAGGAAAAGGCCTCTTCTTGTCACTACACACGTTAAAGCTAGATTATCTTTTGACAAGCTTCTGGTCATTGTTTTTTGGTCATGAGAACTTTTCTTTGGCCTAGAGAACAGGTAAAGCATTCAAAAACACTGCTCTATCTAGTGATGGGAGTCGTACATTTTTAGAATGGTTTTCAACCATTGGAGCTGAAAGCATGGCTAAGGTTGAAGAAATCATAAAACAGTCTGCCAAAGGTCTTTCAACATGGCAATGACCTCAAGTATATTGCAAAATCTTTTAAATATTTAAAAAACAATGATGTTAATGGTTTGCAGTGGCCAAGCCAAAGCCCAGACCTCAATTGAATAAAAAATTGGTCTGTATGGGAGAGGTTGGTTGTTAAGAAAAATATTAATGCCATAAAACCCAAGAATTTTGAAGAACTGGAAGATATTGTAACAAATGAGTGGTCCTTGATTTCTGTAGCTGTCTGTAAGAACCTTGTTATAAACTACAGAAAATGTCTGAAGGCAGATCTTAAAATAAAGGCATAGCAACAGCTTATTCAGATGGGTATGAATAAATATGAATATGGTTCATTAGCTATTATTGTTCATTATTTCCTTAAAATCAATTCTTTCAAAAACTCTCAGATTTTTATTGAACACATTCAAAACTTTTGGTATGGGCATTGTTACGAAAAGTAGTCTATTGAAGGGTTTGTTCAAATATATTCAAGAATAATACAAGGGTATGAATAATTTTTGACATATCTATACATAAAATTGACTTTATTTACTCAACATGAACAAGTAGTACCTGAACAAGCGCAGCATCAGTGCGAGGTGCCACACCAACAATGTCGTACTGTACACGAGCAGCTGCTAAAACCTCGTCGAGATCATCTCGAGCATCATGCAATTTGATAGTGAGACGAGAGAGGAGTTTGGGTGCTATCTTGATTTTCCGTTTTGCCAGGTCATTTGCAGTGAATGAGATTTTCAAAGGTGATGGTGGAGAGGGATTACTTGCATTTTGCTTCTTTGCTGTAAATAAATGATAAAATAAATGAAAAATGTGCTTCTGTGAGACTGCATGCGGTTGTGACAAATTTTACTTCAGGACATAGCAGTGATAATTGCATGGACACTCTTACAAGCCACTATCTTGTCCCTCATAATCATAACAGATATCACATGAGACTCAATTCACTATGCTAGGTCCCATATTAATATATTTTTTACATTTATATTTAATACTTATTTTGGTTCAGCTAACTTACTATGTAAACATTTTAAAAATATTACTGTGCTTTCTTACATATTTTCCTCCACAGCCTTCACACACACACACACACACACTAAGTCAGCCATGTATTTTAACATTTAAATCAACTTCATTCATACATTACCTACTTCCATAGTTTGTATCCAGTTATAGCACTATAACACTTTACAGTTTAGTTCCACCCACATGACAACAAGCTCATAATTATACTGACACACTAGGGACTTAGCTAATACTCTCCCACTTTCACAGCACTGTCCAGCTCATAACTTCTCCTGACTTACATAGTTCTAACGGCAATCTCATTCAGTTGCTTTTTGTTGCAAACTTAGTACTTTCAATATGCTTTAACCTGAAAACCATACTGAACATTTTGTAAGTTTCAGAAAATTTTGTTTCATATTTAACCAAAAGAAATTTTCCAGAAACTGACCTATTAGTATTATAAAAAAAATTCTGACAAATGTAGTCATTACTGTACTTTGATATCACACAATAACCAAACAAATACCTATTAACAAAAGGAAATAAATACTTACTAGATTTTATGTTATCATCAGATTTGCACATGATGGTATTTAGAGCAACCACATGGTAGCCCAATATAGCTGCTTCTATTACTGCTTCCTTCACATTTTTTGAATGAGTTGAAATGCTTAGCTCATAAAATAATGAATTTTGATTTAACCCCATTTTGCCTGAAAAGATTAATAACAATAATAATAGAAATATATACTTAAAATTAGAAAGTAATGAACTTCAAGTATAAAATTAAATTTAGTTGTGAATTTGTTCTTCATATTTACATAAATATTCCAGAGAATTGCATCTTCTCAAATAATAATAAATGGAAACTTCACCTTGTTTATGGATACCAATTTTAATATTACCTCTTGAGAAATGTGAAAGTAGTTTCAGATATTCTTGCATACCATGACTATGACTATTAAGGATAAGGGAGTTATGAACATTTATGAGCCATTGACAGAGTGTAAATTACAGAAAAATCTCCAGGTTAATTAAACGAACTTATAATTAGTGTGTAAATAACATGAAAAATTTCCACATTGATTAAATTAACCAATAATTGAGAGTAAAAGTTACGGGCACAATTTCCAGCTTGATTAAATAAGCTGAAAATTGCCAGTAGGTAAATTACAGGAACATTTTCCAAATTAATTACATGAGCTGATAATTGACAGTGCCTAAATTACAACAACAAAAATATGTCAATTAAATGCACTTGAAAGCTTGGGACGGTCACATGAACTACAGCTCATTTTCAATTGTCTAGTGAATACAGGCAATTTTAGACCTGTCTGCAAGCATGAGTATACAAAGTATAAACACTGTATGCAGTTGACAGAGTTGAAACTGTAAATATTATGTTAAGAAATTCTAAAACTTTGCAATTATGTTGGTAGGGCCTAGTGAAGAAGAATTTTTTGAAGACGAAAAATAAGCACGGTGCGAATAAATTAAACTGTCCAACTTAGGTAGCTTACGGTAGCTATGACTATAATGTTGGCTGAAATAGTCTTTTGAAACATATATGTCCGTAATTTTCAAGTAAAGAAAAGCGTAAGCTTCCAGCAATAATTAAAAAAACATTGCGATTATCTTTAGGATTATAGCCTGAATCGATCGGAGGTAGGCAGGAACTTGATCTTATTAATACTTGTTTCTTCACGGACAGTAGTGAAATGATCCGCTGGGACTGAACTCGCAATATTAATTTCGAGAAAAATGTTTTACTAAATGTACTGTAGCGTATATTTTGTCATGAATTTCTTGCCGTGCGCTATAATGGAAGCTATAATCACCCAGATGCAAATGGCTGACGTGCAATGAAATAAATACTATACATTGAAACAACTTTTTCAACCCAAAATATCAGACAACTCTAATTTTTTGAAATTTCGACTCCTTCGAACGCAATTTTGCGGGCTTACAGTCTCTTTTCCACGCACTGAAGCAAACAACACACGTTCAGCGTAAACATTTTATTCGGCGACTGAGCTTCAGTTTGGAGGCGTGCAGAAATTCTTCTTCTTCTTGATCGTGAATTACTTGTTTTATAACTTCTGCAAGGGGAGCAGCATGTAACATCCCCACCTACCGTGACAGCTACATTTCTCATCACGGAGATTGTATAGCACAGTTCCCGATAAAAACCGTTTCAATTCCGAGCTGCATCGCTACAAACTTAAAAATTAATGTCAAAAACCATATCATCAGGCAGGACATTTTATTTAGTATTTTGTGTAATGATTCCAATGAAACACCAAGGCAATTACTTCAGCTTTGATGCTGAAGATCTACTTCGCAGTTTTTGCTCCTATTTCTCTATAATGATTTGCATTTACATCTGATAATTGCGCTCGAAAGGCAAGATAGTTGATAGTAGTCCTATGATCCTTGAATCAAGATTTCATTTTATGTTAATTTGTTCAGGCTCATTATTCGCGAAGAATATAATAAATTATGAAAGCAGTCTCGTAGTTATTCTCAAGACTTAATTGCAAATGATGTGGGAAAGTTTTTAAGAAATATTTTCCCACTTCATTGGCTGTTCTGTAAGAGGCAAAAATTTTATAAAATCTTATGTATTAGATTATTACAAAAATAATGGTCGATTTCGGAAACATAGTTCAATATTGTAAAAAATGAACTGTAAGCATGTTTAATTAAGTTAGTCAAATTATGAGCTCTGAGCATCTAATGTATCTCTGCCATCGATCAACAAGATTATTCATTCTTCGATGGTAAAAACTTATTGGCTTTAATACAACAAAATCTTAAAAGCTGATACCATTTCTCGTTTGAACTTGAAAGTTTAACTATTCAAAAATATCCTTTGGTGCTGATAAAATTTTAGCCAATGGGAGATCAGGAGAATATGGAGCGTGTGGTAAGAGTCTCGTATCCTAAGTCTGTGAATTTCTTCAAAGTCTTTCTTGTGACACGTGGCTATGCATTATCTTAGAGCAGAAATGGACAACTGAGTTCATCAATGGCGTGAACCGAAAATGGCGTGAGACTGTCTCACTACTGACACTAAGAGGCTGAGACATTTCTTTGTCACTTTGATATATATTTCGCTCAATAATTGCTTTTTGTTGTTCATTGTCAAGACTGCATGACCGTCCTATACCTTCTTCATCCTCTTCATCATTGTTGAAGAATTTCTGAAACCATCTTCGTACGTAATCACTTGTAGGCCCCTCAACTCCCGCTCAGTTTACATTGGCAGCAGTTTGGGAGGCATTAAACCCAAGTGTAGAATGCGAGAAAAGGAAGCAAAGGTCCTTTTTTTATTCATGAATGAGGGCTTATATGGTTCAGGAATGTTTTTTGTCTGAAATAAGGTGAGAATAATTGAAGAGCATACATTAATTACCAGGAACTCTAAAATGGAACCAAAATATACTAAGAATGCAATGCAAAATTGGCATTTCCAAACTTAACACTTAGATGGGCTATTGTATTTCAACCAACCTAATACAACCACATACCAAAATACCATTACAAAGGATCCTCAACTTATATACCTTGAGACAAGCTAGCCACAATGACATAAATAATTCAACAGAAGCTTGCATCATCACTAACAGACTTACCTATACAATGACTTTTTATGTTTTGATTACTTTCTTCAGTACATGAAGCAAGTTTCTCCTAAGTTTCGAGCAAATTAGAGCACTCTATCTCATAATACCCATTTAGCCAGCGAAAATCCAACCAAGTTCAATTTTGATGTTTTGTATGGTTAGTAAAGCATAAAAATAAGAAACAATGCATTTCATAGGTTAAATCATTCAGAAGCATCACAATGGAAAAAATTAACACTACGCCATGCGAATGATGCCTTGTGGTGAATTTTTAAAAATACTTAACATCTTGCTATTGAGTACCAGCCAAAATATAACATCCAGCCGCTGATCACTTTCAACCTCACAGCATTTAGCTACTGAGCATCAACAGTCTTACAACATCCAACTGTTGTACCAAAGACCTTATAACATCCAGCTGTTGTATTAATAAGGTCGTAACATCCAACTGCTGAGCACCAACGACTTTGTAACATCCAACTGCTGAGCACCAATGACTTCATAACATCCAGCTGCTGAGCACCAAGGGCTTCATAACATCCAGCTGCTGAGCACCAACGGCTTCATAACATCCAGCTGCTGAGCACCAACGGCCTCATAACATCCAGCTGCTGAGCGCCAACGGCTTCATAACATCCAGCTGCTGAGCGCCAACGGCCTCATAACATCCAGCTGCTGAGCACCAAGAGCCACACAACTTTCCCTTCGTAAGTATCACAAAGAACTTAGATATGCTTGTATCAATACAAACCTCCATTTAAGAGCAGAACACTCTTGAAATTATGTTTCTTTACTCGCGTCAGAAATAAACAGTGATTATTACCGTTTAATCTCGTAATCATGATCGTACGATTTTTGATTCTAGGTTAGTGATAATTAATCGTGATTATTGATTCCGTTGCCGTTCCAATGATGATTGCCGTGTAATCAATCATAATTATTGGTATATTTGTCGTGTCGTATTTCAATGATGAGTGATCGAAATTCAGTTTTGAAATCGCCAAAATTTTCAGTTATTGTTAAAAAAAAACGTGTAAAACAAGTCCATAAAAGTGGAGTTTTCGTTCTTGAGAAACATGCACAACCCTCGTTAAAGGGCGAGTTCATGAGCTGTGAAAATATGATCACTTTATCAATCCTTGAACGTACAAATGCCGTGCAGCACGCCTCTCGAAGCCTTTGTGTGTCAGAAAGAAAGAAAGACGAATTATCTTTTGCATCACAGAGTCTACGCCCGGTATGCTACAGTAGAATGAGTTCTCTGGTAAGAAAATTCAACTGAACGCAGCCTACACGTACGAGCAGCGATCACATGAAGCAGTAAGTTAATATCTACGATAAAGTACAAAATATTTTTTCATCATTTTGAGACCGAGTTGAATTTTCCTCCCCCTCACTATTAAAATTCTAAACATTGTTATTCAATATATATAGAGCTACTTTTAAAAGGAACATCGCAATTGATGAGCATCATCAAAATTAAATTTTTATTCGTTGCTCTCTGAATACATGCTCAAACTACTCCCAGATGCTATTTTAGAAATGATCATCTAATATTTACCTCGTATCTTTAACGATTGTGAAGCTCGATCAACATTCATTTTTCCTGATAGGCATTTACAGTGCGTCTCGACTGAAAATATTACTCTTTGTCCTTATTAGAGAATCAATAACAGCTCTTTAACAAAGAAAATATTCGGAAGAACAACAGTGAAGCATATTACCAGCCCATGATTGAAAAATTTAATCCCCATGGAGTATTAATACAGACGACGTTCAACAAAGATATTTTCGCACCCATTTTCACACTGCGTCATTTGTAGCCGTTGTGAACTGTTCACTTCAGAGAGGTCTATTGCGGAACCTGATGGGCTGTAGAAAACTTGAAGTAAATTTCTAAACGTTCAACTATATAATTAACTTTTGAGAGTGAAGCCTCTTTGGACGATAGTTAGGAAATGGTATCATGTACTGAAAAAACCCAGCCTACAGTTTGCTGTAGGAAGGCTAAGCAGTTCTGTATTAAACAGTTATTACTCTGTGAAGTAGAATACCAGGAAGTCCAGTATGAATGTCCGCTCCCGCTCCCTTGGGAAAGACACTTCTCGTTCCGCTTGCATTTTTTACTGTAGAAAACTTACTTTTCAGTAGTAGTGTTTAAAACCAAGTGACCGTGTTTAGTTGACGCATATTTTTCTTTCTTTGCTGTGAGTGTCAAACTTTGTTAAGAAGATACTTTTTCATCTTGATAAATAAGTCCTTTTTCTTTGTTCCTTTCTTTCAAGAGATGTTTTAGGATCTTCGGAAGAAGCCAAAACTTATTTCGTGCTCAACATTCAATTTACTCTACATCTAAATTATTAAGATGTGTCATTAGGTTAAAAACTTTCTTTTTGCACTGGCTCGTTGTATTATAACTTCAGGATTCGCATTTTTATTACTATGAATGTGATGAATGACTGCGGGCATATTCATTTATAACTGTATGCACTTATTTAGTAACCGTATAAAGCGAGCGATATTCTGATTTATTTGTAGGAGCAGAACAGACGATGGAATTTCTTAGATCGAAAGTGCTGAATCCCAATCAGGACTCGACTGAATAATCTTTTGGGTAGAAATAGAAACGTAAAATCAAGGGTTGGCCAAATATTCACACGCAGGCCAATAAGTTGCATAGCCTCAAGCATTTTAGAGCAAAAACATTGCCCGTAATGAGAGATTGTAGGAGTAATCGTTGGATAAAACTGACACCTGAGCATACGAAGAAGTTACGTGTGAAACACCTCAGCATAAGCAACATAATCGTCGAGTGTAGAAGTGGTGAACTTAGTAAACCTTAAATCGTCGTTCGTTCAACTGTGTGCGGAACATTTAAAATATTCATGTAAAATCATTAGCACGACTCGAATGGATTCACCACGTACTGTACAAACACTTGGAGCGCTGGGACCATAGACTTCGAACATTGAATTGAACTACCCGTGGTGTAAATGATTGCTCAAGGACATTTAGGTAGAACCATAATTTCAGAACGATTTGTCATGAGCAAAAGTGACTTCTCAAAAAAGAATACTTGAAAAAAATGTCTTTGTTCCCGCACTTGTTGATCTAGTTCGAAGCTGAGAAAGTGAATTCCACTGCACCCAGACAGTCCAAGCGAAATTGAGGAGAACAATGCGAAGAAGGATACAAATATTGACCGTGAAGTCGGTAAAATGAACCACAACTCCTGCCATTGTGGATGATATCTAGTTTATGCAACGCGATGGCGACTGCCGGTCTTCCTGAGACGGAGTTATTAGTGATTGTGTGTCGTTATACTTATGTGGACCAACCGTCGGTATGCTTTTTTGACGGATGCATGCTACGTTCCTGTGATTGCTGTAACTTTTCCAGCAATGAGTACACTCGGAAATGGTTGGTTCATACTCGTAAAGGTTAAATAGGGACGAGTAAACTCACTCCATACACTTTTCTTAAAAATTAAAAATTTGGCGAGTCTGCTCGCCTAAAGTTGAGAAACACTACTGAGGTCAAACGAGTTTAATCATTCTTACCAGAGAAGGGGTTAAAGTAATGTTAAAACAAATTTCACAAAATATCAGACAGGCTTAATATTGTACAACTGAAACTGTATTACAATGTTTTCTAGAGGAATTTTCCTTTTACAGGTCAGAGAAGGTAATCTAGAAAGAAATTTACTTTCAAAGTAAGTTTACAGCAGGCTTTCCGTTACTACCAACACGGCGCTGTTGGTAACATTTCTGTCGTATATAAGGTTGTGTAACGTTAAACTTATGCTCGAACATGCAGGATTTATCTGAAATCCTCCAACGACGACTTTTTTGGGGTGTTTCAAAATCTGCCACTCCAAATTCGACTTTGATTGCATAACACTGTTTTAGGTTCTGATTCATAGCAGTATAAATTTAAATTGAAAAAGTGTACTCTTTGTTAGTGATAATAGTTTTTATGAAGTTCCAGCGATACTGCTATTATATCATTTCAACAATTTAATTTATTACAGAGGGGACATAAACTTTTAGTATATTTAACTAATCAGAAAACAACATGAAATTATTAATCGTACACCTACAACTACATAGCAAATTTCCTCAATTTATGGAATAAAGTATCAAACTGGTTGGTATCGTCAGTACCGAGGACGGTAAAATGCTCAAGATACATGTGCTATATAAGTAAATTCTTCCAATTAGCCCACATCATTGATAATTCAGGAGACTGCATCGAAAATTCAAATATTACAGTTTCTATTCGATTCTTTCTTTCGATGTGAAGAAAAAAATAATATTCTACGTTACATTTAATCCCTTGTGCGTATTCATATGTCAACAGAAATTAGTCAGCGAGTGTTGACTCGGGGAGGATTTCAAAGTGCGTGAGTCATCGCGTTAGATCTACAATGAAGAATTTTTTTTGCCGAAAGTGTTTTTACTTAATATTTTCGCTCACAATCGAATCATGTAAAACTGGATCAGGCATTCGGTCCGTCAGCACTTCCTTCGCTACAGGAATAGATTCCTTGGCCTCAGACGCTCAAACCAAACAGGAAACTAGTGACCGTCAAGCTAAGGTTTCTGATGTGAAAATTGGAATGGGAGAAAATTATTTTGTGTTCCTTGACCATCACAGTCCAGAACATGAATCTTCAGGGGAAGCTTCTCAGTTCAAAGCTCAAACAAAAATGAAAACCTCAACTGAGACCTCTTTTGACGGCTTGCTCACGAAAATTATGGAAGACAAAGACGAAAATAAGAACAACCTGACTCCAGTTTTGGACCTGAGCAGACAATACATCATTCGCAGGAGACTGCACTACTTGGCAATTTTCTGGGCTGGTAACAGTGAGTATCTCATCACAGCGTATTGCTTTGGGTAAAGGTGAAGGGGAGTTTTCGATGACGATAACTGCATTGCTAGAAACAGTTTTAAATTATTAATCATGTATCAATGGATTTCTTCATTGCAACATCTTTTCTCCAGAAATACAGGTGAGTAATGTTATAATCAGTTTTTAAGCGCACGCCATTTGTGGTATTCTTTGGTATCGTTAAAATGTGAATTTGATTAGTACAAATACATCATCTGGTGAACCAACGCTAAAAAATAGTGAAAATATTTTCATTTTTCAACCAGTGCTGACTTAAATATGTTTCACTAAAATGTTGTAAAACTATAATATATTGAGAATTGTACTATTTATTCGTATACATGTTTGAATTGCACGAGCTGTTAAAACACAGACAAAATATTACCATGGCAACCTTTTGAAAGTAAGAATACTCTTGTCATGGAGAAAGGGTGAAAAATACATGTAATAATTATTTAAGACAGACAAGATTAAGACACTCGAGTATCTTTTCAAATCCAGTGAATCTAACTTTATGCTTAAAGATTTTTTGAGACCAAATAAGTAGCGCCAGCGTCTAGATCGTATTCCAAAGGATAGTGCAAAATAATCTATGCCCAACGTACGGTTTACAAATAATGACAGCGCCATGACGTCGCAAGGTGAGGCGCTCGTACAACTGGTGCTACAGCTGTGGGATTGAGACTACAAAATTGGGTGTGGACTAGAATTGGTGGCAGCGATGTGCGATTAAAAGGAAAAAGAACAAGATTGAACAGGCACAAACAGTAAAAAACAAATAAATTTTATACGTACTAAATTTTATAGCATTGTTGTGCTATTATTTGGAATATTAGAACAAGGATGTTTTTACAGAAAAGTGTGGATAGTCATTTTTCTCAATTTCAATGCCCTTGCAAAGCAGAATGTATCTTAAAAATCAACGAACTAAGTTTAAAGAAGATTCTTGAGTTCTCATTCAGCAGTGGACTTCTATCGTCTAGTTATCCATCCTTAATCTACATCCATCCTTATTATCCACATGTTATCCTCTGCAAAAAGAAACCATCCTTAAGCTATTGTTGTCGCTATGAATTGACATATCTGAAGTAGGCTCTCCTGTCTTTTATGACACGCTAGATGTGTATAAAAAGAAGACACGCTGAAGTTTTTTTGGTTTAACTCACCCGTATTTTTGGTACATAACTCACGATGAAATCTCTGAAAAAAATCATCTGACCTCTATTGAGAAACGTGCGCTAATAGTTACTTTCGAACTCAGGAACACCTCTGCTCCGGTGGCTGAGGTCCCATAGGGGTGAGGTGTTCTTCGCGGTCCACAGCTGTACAGCTCTGGGGCAGGCGAGGCTGCCCCGCCGCCCCGCACAGCTGACAGCTGATCGGAACATCCTTGCGGACGGCAATGGCTTACACCTCATTTTCTGCCGGTCTGCAGCTCAAATTCTGAAGAAGGTAGGAAACGATAATTTGATCTCATTCACATCGAGGTTACTAAGACAAGACATGAGTACGTGATGTTTTGATAGAATTGGAATTCAAAAATCATGCTCCAATTTATCGTCCCAGTGTTCCATCATTTTCTAGTTGGTTAACACAAATGGACTTCACATTAACTCTTTCTAGGGCTTGGTCTCCTATCAGCACTTCCTAAATGCAAATCGTATTGCAGATAGTTCGCATGTAACCAATTTTTTATAACGGTTCAAATAAGAGAAGAAGCGGAAAAAACTGAATCTTTCTTTTCAAATCTCTTGTTATAAATCGATATGTGCAATTGTTCGTAGAGGTATGCGGATTTAAATCTAATGAATCGTTACGAATTCAATGCTGCTACTGCTAGTTTCTACATAAACTGCATGAGGTTAATTTTACACAGGAATTCGGTGAAGTCACACCTATGACCACGGAAGGGAGACCGAATTCGAAAAGACTACGCAGCTATGCTCACTGGATGATTTTGGACGACGATGGCTACTCCAATCTGCCTGACCACACCTACATTCCTCTTGATGTCACGGTTTGTTCATGATTGTTCTTGCTAGAAAATAAACACTGTGTTCAAATGCTGGAGGCTACGGTCTCCCAGTGAGGAAGCTACAGTATCTTCTAGCGCACAAGAATGGCTAGCTGAGTGTTCGAAATCAGAAAATACTTCGCTGATGAATCTGACAGCAAGTACGACTGACAGCCCCGAGCAAGTATGAATCTGACAGCCCCAGTTGGTTAACTTTTTAAATTTAATCAAATAGACGAGCTTCAACATTTAATAGATTGTGAAACCCTCCCGATCACAAATATAAACGCAAATTTTGGTTGGAGGTCATGTTCCACTAAATTGGGAGTTGAGCTTCTTTTGCCTGAACTAAGATATCGGTTTTTGTTCACATCACGAGATGTGTCCAAGTTGTAGTTTCTCGCTATTTTATGGGTTACAAAAGTGAATTTCACACCTTGTGTTTCTTTTCTAGGGTTTCATACCGTATTTATATGAGTTTGTGTAAGTTTAATTGTTTAATTACAAGGACTGCTTTCCACCATCCTTCTCCAGCTACTGCACCAGAACATCGTACAGCGAAAGTTCTGTCGCCTAAAATTCATTGCACAAAACCTAGAGCGAATGAAATTGTGTTGCCAGGATTTTGCCACATCAACCCAGAGCAATTTGTTTTTTCTATTCATCCTATCATGTATGAAAGGTTTTGCATCACATATTTATTAACCTGTTAATGGGTAGTGGCAGCATATGATGTCCGTGTGGTTGTTGCATTCACACGGTCGCTGTCGATTACACATACCGTGTGGATGCACATGGACAGTGACAGTGACCGTTAACAGGTTGAAGCAAGTAAAATTTTACAGCTGTCCTGATTAAAATGTGCATAGTAACACATTATTTTTGGTTCTAGGTGATGAGAGTTCGCAAGTCGTCATACGAGTCCTATTCTCTGGAGGCAGTCTGGACACCAGCACCAGGCTTACCTCTCCGATCAGCCCCAGTTGGTTACTATCAACCTGATCATCCTGGTCACCACCACCTTATTGCTGATTGTTACTCCCCCGGTAGTCCTAACTGTCAGCACCAAACTTCGTCTATCAGTGGTGGCGAAGGCAAGCTTTGTCTCACAGACGATCCTCTCATCTCTTATAAGAGTAACTTGACCGGGGTTCATTTGGTAATCTCCACCATAAAGGTTCGTTAATTTTACATGTGACTCAGTTAATTAAAAATTTAATTACAAGTATTCCTTTTTTAATTTAAATATTCATTATCCTCTATCAAATACCGTGTGCAAGATACGGTACCAGTTTCTTGTGATTTTGACCAGTTCGAATTACATAGCCCTTCGATTACTTTCGAGCGTTTGTAATTTCCTTATTTCAAGCCACATGAAATTGACTTGATCTCTTTCAAATTCCTATGGGCTTATGGAAGAAAAATTCAAAATCGTATACACTAACAAATTCAATATTCTTCTATTCATACAGTCGGAAAAAGTCGCGGATTTCACCTTTAACAAAACTCTCGGGCGCTTCGTTATGGCAGGAACCGTTGGAGAAATTTTTGAGCTCCTGAAGGACATCATGAACTTCTCGTAAGATAGGCATAAATTAACAACGCTTCTTTACTGGCTGTCATACACTAATCTTCATACCATAATTTGTATTGAAATATTGTATCAATTATATTACCATGAATATTCGCACTTTTCTTTTAGCCTGATTTCTGAAATAAACGAGGAAGTGCTCAGAAAAGAAGTGAAGCTATTTACGTACGTAATACTGATTCACCCTGCTGCATGATGCGGGAAAGTATTGTAGTTCTGTGCATGCTAAGTCGCGTCATCAATTTGATTTGAACTGCTCTCCATTGAAACACAGGTTGCATGAAAAAAAGATACTATTTTGCTGATGCTGGCTATGTCTAAGGAAAACTTTAGAGGAAGTTCTCTGTCTTGTTTACGCACAGCTACACCATCACAATGCCAGCGGAGCCTAAGTATGGCATACAGCTCAAAAACGGGTCGTGGACAGGTCTGGTGGGGGAGGCAGTGAGTGGCCGAGCTGATCTACTCGTGGGTTACCTCATGAGGACGCAGGACAGAGATGCTTTCCTCTCTTTTTCTCCCCCAGTGGGCATTATCAGGTACTTCACTCACCGTGTTCAAATTTTGGCTGTACCAACTGTGATAAACTTAAAATTCAGACCAAACTAACGGAAAAGATTCTCGAAGAATTAAATCTGATACTTTATTGCTCATTGTTTCTGAAAATCAAGAATTTGCAGTTTCACTGAGAACTCAAACTTCAAGCAACTAACCAGAATCATTTACTGAGTATGTTAGTGTGTTAAAACAATCGCAATTTAATTTTCGGAAAAAATCGCTTCATATTTGACCATATAATTTCGCCACTCTTTTTTTGAACGATCGCAATTATCATTCGATACAGCGTTTTCTAGTTCGGATCTAATTGTGTTTTTAACAATAATGATGGCTCACAGTACGTTAAAAGGAGTACGCTCTGCTTCTCGCCTCGTACTCTTGTTCTCTGAAAGCTCGGTCATACCATAGCGAGC
>VOMN01103976.1:0-29010 GCA_014899125.1 Orchestia grillus
ACAGCGAGCCCACGATAAACACGATTGGGGCTGAGGTACACTTGGCTTCCAACCTGACTCCAGAATAGAATGCATATTTGGGTGTCTGCCGACACTGTCTTCAGGCATTGTCTCACTGTGTGACGGAACCTTAACGCTCACAGCAGGGAAGTTAAGGGCTGGACTACTGTCTCCTACATAAGAGGCAATGGTTCGACTCCCGGCTGGGGCAACATGATTTTCACGCAACCAAGGGGTGCTTCCCTTATAAAAGGAAGCTTAAATCGCACATCACTCACGCGTCAATAATTCTAAGGCATTCAAAACTCAACGATGTACTCTGTGCCAACTGTGTTGAAAATAATAAAGTTTCTTTTTGAACGTCAGTGCCATTGTGCTGCTGATCGGCGTTAGTGTTTTGTAAATATTAATCTTGTGTTCATTTTGGCTTCAGATATGATCCGAGTACATGTACAATTTCTTAATCCTACACAATTTGGCCTAAATTTAAGTTGGATGAAAAGGAATGGATAACAAATATTCTACGCAAGAACTTCAGAAATCGTTTCTAAACATTTTACATTCATATCATAAGACACACACACACATTGCAGTCACTGGGATTCGAACAAACTTTTAAAGAAGTTTTTGCTGTTAAAATTCACCACTTGATCCATCTCGATAGACTATCACTTAAATGAAAATAAATACGAAGAAAGGAAAATATGTTTTAATTTAATAGCATCGCAAAATTTTCAAATTATGAACAAATTTTATCATTGAATTCGTGCTCTTGCTAACTCAAAATGTATAAAATTTTTAATAACTGCATATTTCTATTGAATTTGGGCGCGCTGTTTAATGTTCATTTAATACGTCTCATATATACACATGTGAAGCTTTTTCAAGTACATGCTCTATGACCCACTGACGTTGATGTATCATTTTAATTTCCATGATGACAGAACATTCTCGTATACTCTGACAGATGGTTCTGCCCGGGCCTCGCCCATGCCCGACCTCATAGCCGACCTGGTACCCTCTTCCAATCGGTCAAGTTGGGTTTCTTCAAGCGTCTCAACATCAAGTGAAAATTCCTCTAAAACGGCCTCCCATTACACAGCGAGAAATTTACACCCACCGCACGAAACTTGGTCTGTAAGTACTTTGCTTCCTGATTTTGTTCCTCCATCTTTACCTGCGGCCCTGCTGCCGAGCACAGACACTTCAGCGAGATCATCTCCGAGATGTGCGTCGTCTGGGAACGCTTTGGCACTCAACAGTGCTGCAGGTCTACGTGGTGTGAAAGATACTTCATCCTCGTACAGAGAGAGACGTCGGGGAACTCTATCGCCACCAGAATGTGCCGTATCCAATAGCTTTGGATGTAAACAAAATGCTTCATTTGAAAAATCGAAAGCCCTTAACCACACTTCGTCTTCCAGCGTGTTCCGAGGAAGCATCTTCGTCCGAGAACCTCCTCAGTCTGCCACCGTTCAGCCGGATTTTCTCAGGTCGTCATCTACATCGTCAGACGATGGTGAAACGCCCATGCCAAAATATAATGCAAATTATTTGAAGCTTGCAGGAAATGGGTGTAGACATGAGGTGATAGAACAAGGCATTTTAAAGGTTGGAAAAACAGTTCCAGAAAAAGAAGCAGTGAACGTCGAAAGGGGCTCTAAAAACCGTGCATCTGAAGATCTGCAAGGTGAAACTTGTTCTTATACAGAAAACAAAGGGATCGAAAAAGTCACTCAAGGAAGAAAATTTCAAGATTCAGAAAAACAAGGATCGTGGTTTAATAATCCAAATTCAATTACCTCACCGCTCAGGAATTCATCCAACGATAGCAGCCTGGCGAAAAATTCTTTGAAGCATAGCCGTGTATTTGATTTGAACAACCTGTCACTTAAAAAAAGTAAAAACGTTACACATCGCTGTATGAGTGATGTTCTCGGAAAGGAAAGCTGTGGGAACATTAGACAGCGAAGCGATCGTTCTGGATCCGACAAAAGTCCGTCAATTTGCTCTTACCAGAGAAGTGATCGCGATCCTCGAAGGAAAATATCAACATATGAAGGTGAAGCATCATTGACTATCAGGAACCCAAAAGCCAACAGCTCAGGTTATGATGAGGAAGATTTGTTGGTGAGCAGCGTCTCTGGCAGATGTTTCAAAAATCATGCGGGCAGGATCTGTGGCCCACACGAAGAAGTTCCACACAACAACGCAGTGATTGATAGATTATTTTATCTCGATTCTTACTGTAACTGTGCAGAAGAAGGACAGACTTCTCAATTTCAAGATAAAGTTCATTCGGGAGAGCTGAACGCAGGCGTTGTTACAATGAGAGGGAAGTTTGATGCGTGTATCTCTCACCAAACAAGTTACCATGAAAATAACAACGTTACTATTTGCTCAGTCGTCCCGTCTAGCAAGTTACGAAGGCTCACGGAACACACCTCACCACAAATTGGACTCGGATTTTCTGCCAAAGGCTCGGAGATTTGCTGCAGGTATACCACGCACGTTGATTATAAAGGAGGGTGTAATTTTCAACCTCTGCACCATGGCAATTGCTCGAGAAGACTAAAAAGTTCAGAAAATAATCCAGGATCGGACACTTGGCCATCGTACCTTCACATCAGCAGTCGCGGACTCAACAAGGACTGTCTGAAGCTCACAGGAGCCGAGCTGCAGTACATGGCTGACGAGCTCAGAGACAACGTAGGATTTCAAAAGAAGGCAAGTGGCTAGGAATGTAATTTCGTGTCAAATAAATTTCATGGGTAGTTTGTCTGTGTATAGGGAGATGGTGATCATGGGAGCCTTGCCAGACGCAAGATATTTGGCTAAAAACTTCTCTGGAATTTGGTGGCAATGAAATTAAGTGGTCATGTTGCTGCTTAGTGAACAGTAAGAAATTAAACTTGATCAGTCCGATCAGCGTTAGCTAGAGACCAAAACAAAGAAGGCGTGGTGAAGTTGTCCTCTAATATGCAAACAATTGGGTTAACACTAACATTTTCCCCTCATAAAAAGCTAAAGATCGGAGTGCAAATTTGAAAGAAGTGGCGGCTGAAGCGAAGAGCCTCAGGCTCCGCTTTATATACTTCAATTATTGACTACTCCTGAGAAGAGGGGAGCTATTCCGGCCCAAATTACGTTTATCTCGAAAAGCAGAATATTAAATTTGAAGGAAGATCATAACACAAGTTTGAATGTTTTTTTTTTAAATCGTTAGATTCCTATAGTATGCATCTATTTTCTTGCCATTAGAAGCTATTCAAAGTAGAAGTACTTGAACTAGTTCTTGTATCAATTTTACATGATCGTAGTTAATATCTCTCAATTTACCTTGATTCAATTCGCTATCAATTTATAATTGTTGATCTTAAATGACAAAAGCAAATAACTTTCCGCGAATCTCTTTATAGAGATTCCTGAGTTTATACTGAGTATGAGTTCTATGAAAACTTTAGTTTATCACACAATTTATACCTGCAGGTTTGTCGCGAAAGCTGGTCCGCATGGGCTTCAGTGGTGCTGCTGAATTTGATGTCCGTGCTGACATTCGGCGCAGGAAACGCTGACTCTGGAGTCCAGCTTTAAACCGACTAGCTGAGAGCGCTGAAGCAGGCAGATTCGTCTCTCCTTCCTGGTGACTCAGGTGTCTGGAACGTTAATTGAGTCGACGATTCAGCCCTCTGAGTCTGCAGTGTTTCCGCTCACAAGACGGTCTGGGTTCTTGGATTCTCAGATTTAAAAGTTTTAATTGCTGAGCTGACTGAAAGTAGTCGTGGAAATCGCAGATTTAGTCTAACGCGCTTCTTGATGGTCATTACCGACGTAAATTGAGAAATTCGATCGCGTTTGTTTTTAGAAAAATTACAGTTGATTGTTTTATGAGGTTCTTGAATTGAGGCGATTCTTAGTTCTTCATGATCGAGGCACGCAAATCTTTCCAAGTTATTGGACCTTGTGCGTAAAATTATTGGGTGTCTTTTGGAGTACTGTGCGTGTGTGACAGCCGTAAGTACATTCAATGGTAGAAGTTCGTAGTTTGAGGTATCCTGTGTACGTATTGTCATCTGAAATTAATGAGCAAAAACTACCGGAGTATTTTCTAAAATCAGGAAAAATACTACTTTCTTTCAAAATGAAAGCACGAATGCAAAACATGATATTGAGACTGAGGGTAATTGAAATGCAAAATTTTATAGCTATTTCTCATAAAATAGATAAAGTAAAATAAGTTATTTTCTCCATCAGTCCCAATTTTCATGCAGAAAATCAAGCTGTATTTGGGAAACCTAGTGTGAAGAAAAGCTGTTAGACGATATTCATTATTCTTCTAGTTCCATTTATTTAGTAGAAAAAATATTTTTCATTAGATTTTATCGCTTCCTAAGTAATTTATCCTAATATTCAGCGACGTCTAGGAGGCAGCTTGAATTTCGGATTTTTCCAAGACAAGAATATTTACTCATTGGTAGAAAGTTCTAAAACATTACTTGATAGTAGAGGCCGATTTTTTTCAAATTTCAATAATTCTCTCAGAGTAGAACTTCTGAGAATCTAAGTTTTTATCCAACTCGACAGGAATGGTTCCAACCGATTTGAACACTTTTCAGTTGATTAGATTTTAATGAGGAGACCAAAATGTTGTAAACTATGTGGCGCAAACGTAGGTCGCATGAACTACGGCGGTAGGGACGCCACTGCACCCATGCGCGGCCGCTGCTCTAGAGGGCCTGGTCACAGGGACTGAATATATTCGAAATCTTGACAACTAACCAGCGGTCTAATGAAAGTTTATCAGCTGCTCAGTTATGTCTACGTGAAGTTTCTCTCATCGGCTTAAGGTGGTTTCCATTTTGTAAAATATTATTTTTAGAACCTACGCTCATTGGCGATTGTAAGTTGTATTTTTCGTAACTGATACTGTAAGATGCTTCCTACCCCCATAATTTATGTCAGTAGAGCTTGATGTTCGTTTGTAAATTGTAACAAATATTCGAACTTTTCTCCGTCAATAACAAATTTTTTTAGGATATTTTAGCTACAATAAAAACCGCAGTACATTAATTGTAGCGAAAGTGATGAAGCCGTAGTAATATTTCAGATGCCATGATTAACAATTAATTGTATTAATCTAATCTCACGAACACTTCCACGATCTGCTTGAGATAGCGTAAGGTGTCGAGTGGCGGTGGGAGACGTCTCAGCTGTGACGGGAATCTAAAATTGCGAGTGTGAATTCGATCTTTTTTGGCGTTGTAATCAATTTGTGTTTTTGTTCAAGCGTTAAGATTTTGCAGTACCTACGTGTCGATGAGTGATAAGCTCGTGAATGTCGGGCTTGTGCACGTATATGCGCACAACATCTTGAATGGAATTGGAAAGAAGAAGGCCAGAAAGGATATGATGAAAAAGCTTCTTCTTCCCCAGACCTCATAAAAGAATCTTCATCCTACCTGGGATGAGAATATCATTACGTATAACGTGTTCCTCTGGAGAATTATTGTGGTAGTGTTACAAAAGACCTAATATATTTTATACTAAGTATTTCGAACATTGTGGTGCATAATTCGAATGTTCCTTTTAATTTTATCGATATTCAAACTACAACGCCACTCTCCAGGGAATATCACAGGGACTACGGACACTGTAAAAATAAATTAAACTGCTCACTGAATTTCCAAGTCACATTTTTGACTTTCAGTACATTATTGATAACATTACAGACATTATTGAGCAAACATTGTACCATAGATTTTGAAGTCCTTGTAAGAAACACTTGAGTCGTGGAGAACATAGTTCTCAATGACCATCTGAGTCTCGTTTCTTTACCGGAGCATCTATAACTTGGAGCAATTTTTTGATCACCCAAGCACATTTATCAATAATTTTTCAAATATATCAATGATTTATCAAATTTATCAAATTTACATTCGGATGTGTTTTATATGTTTTATGCACTGTTGATTCGTGTACAAAGTTTCTAATTCCATGTATTCTGAATACGCTACCTGGCCAAACAGTTTGTCGCATACTGGAGAAATGTGAATGTTACGAAAACAATCAAGCATAATAGTTTATCAGACCACCTTTTACTCTGATTACAACTTTCGTTCTTTTTGACGTTGATTCTTCAAAATTTTGAAAACAATCTAAGCGAATATTTGTCCAAGTGTAAGCAAACTTTGACGTTGAAAAAGATCTTCCAAGGGAGAAGGAAGAGGTGTTGAGACTCGTAGCTCCTTCACCAGTTGGTCCCATAAGTTTTCGATAAGGTTTAAATCAGGGGAATGTGGAGGCCATTTCGTAGAAGAAAATGTTCCCTCGTGATCCCTGAACCAGTCTTCCACTACAGAAGACTGGTGGGTACGAGTGTTGTCGCCTTGAAAAGTACCGGAACTATCCGAAAAATAAAAAATTCATCAACGGGTGTACTGGGTCAACTAGGATGTTCAAATAATCCTGAAATGTCACTTTGTTGCTGTTCAAGGTTGCCAAACCTAATCCCGTAAATGTGAAGCGCTCTCAGATCAATACACTGCCCCCAGAAGTCTGTACCGTCAAAGCGATGCATAAAGAATTCAAAACTTCATTAAATCCCTGTCTCCCTTTAACTCTACCATCATTGTTGAACAAGATGAACCTCAATTCATCTTCCCATAGAACGTGTTTACATTGTTCTACAGGCCAGTATTTGTGCTCTTTTACAAATTGGACTAGTTTCGTTCGATTAGCTTTAATGGCCAATGGTTTCATAGTGGCTTCGCAACTCTTTAAACACATTTCCTTCAGTTCTGACAGCACGATGCAAGCAGAAATTATCTCTAGACCTTACTTAAGCCTATTAGTCAACTGTTGAGCGCTTTTCTGCCGGTTTACGCTGACCAATTACTTCAAAAAACGCTTGTCGCGAGTATTTAACATTTTGCCTCCTCCACGAATACCACTGGATGAGAGCCCTTCACCATCTTTTTGTACCTAGAAATTGTTTTTTTGCGCAGCACTAAGTTCAATGGCCATCATTTGAGACACTTCTCTAGAGGACTCTCCGGCCTTGTGCAAACTTATAGCCTGTCCTTTGTCAAAATCTGAGGTTTCTTTGTAGTTTTTTTCCAGTGGAATTATTCATGCTTTCTGTCGGAGAGAAAGCAGACGCAGAACTGACTACCAGTGATACTGAACGTGGCTATCGCTGCCAATAGGATTTTTCTTGAAATTTGTTGTTAGAAAACGTGTAAAAAACTGTTAAATTATATTTTCATTTTGCCAGGCTGCAATAAATTTTTTGGATGGGTAGTGTACAGGCTCTTGAGTGAAGAATACATGTTTTGAATGCTTAAACTGCCCACATTTTGAACAAAAGTTTTTAAACACAAGTCAAATCGTGCGTAAAACAAGGTCGAAAGCATGTTTTGAATCCTTGGAGCTAAAAATTTTGAAAACACGATACATCATTTGATTTTAATTCTTTGATTTTTACGCATTCATAGAATATTACATGTACCACGCCTGAACAAACGAGAGTAATTTCGTGCGACAGACCTGTGCTCTGTCTCTCCAGCTCCAGTGACACGACGAGCTGCCGCTACCCCTTAGGGCTTTCAGAAATAATTGTAATGCGCCAGACCGTCCTCGCTTTAACGTACAAACACTGCGCATCAGTTGCCGTTTATATGAGTTAACGTACACTGTTTCCTTGAAAATGTTGCCGTGAATGAAGGAATAGAAAATTGTCTGTTGAAATGAGAAAATTTTCGGTGACGTTAATGTGAGTCATCGTCCGTAAAACGAAACGCGATTACCGGTAATGTGAGGCACGGATCGAACGTTAAAATAAGGACTGCCTGAAATTTAATTTAGCTCTTGTAATTTAGTGCTAATTTTACGTTCAGTGTTAAAGGTTGGTTCATAATTTGTAGTAATTTTAGATGCGGAGACAAATTTTTTGATGGATTTGTAGCTAGTTTTCGTCCGGACAACTTCACGTCTATACATTTTGAACATTTGAAATCAAAGTAAAGGACTAAAATCTATAGAATGATTAAACTGAGGTCTAAAATTCAGGTCTTTATTCAATTCAATTCCTTGTCAGTTATTCACCAAGTTTTAACTTCAAAGAAATATTTATTTTTACTTTCAGAAGTAAAACTTCCCTAGGAAAACTACTGGCTCTACTTGCACAGGTCAAAGTGCCCAGATTCAAAATTTTGTTGCGTGAAAATTTCAAAACCAAAAACTTCACGAGACAAAATTTACAGGCAAAAGTTGTCCGGGCCAAAGTTTCTTGAGTTAGAGATTTTAGATGCTAAGTTTCTCGAGTAAAAGTTCCGAGCCAAAGTTTCCAAGACTGTATTCTCTGTCGAGTAAGTTTTAATGAATGCCATAGTCCTACTGCCTATACTTCCTTAGCTGTCGCTTGTCAGTATCGCTTGCCTTCCACATGCAGCGGTCGAGTAGCTTGGAGCTGCTACAGCAGCCGCAGTAGCTTGGAGCTGCTACAGCAGCCGCAGTTGCTTTGAGCTGCTACAGCAGCCGCAGTAGCTTGGAGCTGCTACAGCAGCCGCAGTAGCTAGAAGAACTGCATACTTCTCTGACAGAGACACTTGAATAAATTTTGTATTTTTCTAGTAGTTTTATTGTTTTTACCCTATTATGTTAATAATTCGAGGCCAATTAATAGTCAAAATGTTCTATACTCACATTTCTCAGCATTCAATAACGGTATCCTCATGTAAATAGTATTGACAGGCTCAGACATGGACCAAGTTGTATATTTCGGAAATCTATGACTTAGATATTGAAACTATACGTATGAATTAAAATTAAAATATTTCAGGTCAAGGATTCATTGCTAAAGTAGAAGTTTCTTATTTAAATACTTCTATTAAATTCAGCGTCGATAGCATCACCCCATCATCGTCTATTATTCCCTCACCCCATCATCATCTGTTACATCTCTACTCCAACATCACGTTACCCCCATCATCATTTGTTACCCCTAATCCTTTATGTGCTATAGCCATTATCATCTCTTAAACCTCTACCCCCATCATCGCGAATTATACCCTTACTCGATCATCCTCGTTATTCGAACATTTTACCTGTTATACCCCAACCCTATCATCACCTGTTATTCCCTTACCCTGTCATCGCCTGTTATACCCCTAAGCTATTATTGTCTGTTCTACCCCGACCCTATCATCACCTGTTATTCCCTTACCCTGTCATCGCCTGTTATACTCCTAACCTATTATCTGTTCTACCCCGACCCTATCATCACGTGTTACACCCATCATCCCCTGAAACATATTTCCTACCCCGTCATCACCTATTATACCCCTGACCCATCATCTCCAGTCACACTCCTGCCCATCACCACCTGTTATACCCATCATTACGACACCCCACCCCCCTCATCACCACCTCTTATACATACACAAATACGCAAGTTTTGCTTCAGCCAAACAATTGACAAAATTCGGTCACGTAAACCTCAGAAAATCTGATTGGACCAACACATTTTTTGCTAGTTGCTCAGTTCAACATAATTGCATGCATAATTTTCGTCCATATTGAGGCACTCATCGCATCGTATACATGAATCGAAATCTGAGTCCTGATGAGCCAAATGTTGCCGCATTATCGTGGTGATGATGTGAAAAGTTTCGTGCTTAGTTAACAGTCAGCTAGGTTGTGTTAAAACAGCCCTAGGACAGGTGAAATAATTATGGAAAGTTGCGTGCGGTCAATCTGTGCATTCTGTTTCATATTCACAAATTAGAGTGCTAATTTCAACCGGGCCCTTGAACGGTCGCTTCTCAACCACATACCGCCTGTACACCCAGGAAAATTTAGAGGAGGCTGTGGCAGTCTGATTCCGAGCAGATAAGGACCTTTAAGTTTATTTTCTTCAATGAATAGAGCGATTTTAGCTAAATAGATTGGTGAATTTGTTCACAGTTAGCTTAACGTGCCTTTCACGTACACAATTAAATTCAAGTTGACGTGTAACACATGCAAGGACATACTTTGTTTAATTTGATTAAAAATTGATCGGAACTTTAAAATATTCATTGCTTTATTTAAATTTTTTTATTAGTTATTAGCCTATCTGTAGGATTAACGATTAGTCAGAATAAGTTGAACTTTCGAATGAAATACCGTAGACTTACGTCAGGTGAACCATGGCCGGCACACTCATCTCTATGCGACATTCAGTCACTTAACTCAGAAAATCAAGTCATACGAAAACTCCAACAGACATAGACATGTCAATGAAATGCTCTCTGAGTATCTGTGACCAGCTCACACTAATTAACAGTAGTTCTTGCGTTTATTGGGAAAAAACATTTGCCGCGAAATTAAATTATTGAGATACGTATGATGAACAACGCGAAAAATTATGAAGCACAAACTTATCGTTACAGACAAGAAATGTCGAAAACCCTTTACGGAAACGCTTCTGGACCGGATCTTCAGAAGATATTTCTTCTAGAAAATTTCTCTGCAAATTAAAGTTTAGAAATTCATAGTTCTTAGCCTTAATTTACGGAGTTCAGGTTGTAAGTAATGTTTAATAGCCAATGAAAAAAAACCGAACGTGTCCTCGGAGGAGGACATTATTGACCCATCAGTGCTGAGCAGGATAATTTAGCACGTGCTAAATTATCTACTGTGCTGAGACTCATGTGTTACTCAACAAAGTTGGTTGCTAAATATAAACTCAATAATTTTCATTGCTCAATAAATTTAATAAAAAACTGTGTCTAGGGAGTGATTCAAGTTTCGGAAACATATTTTTATCGTTTGAAAGTTACACGTTTTACTTTTTTACACATTTAGTGCATGAAAACAAGTTGGACCTCTCAAATCTGACTACTTCAGAGCCTGAGGCTTGGCAGACCTCCCAAATATAACTACTTCAGAGCCTGAGGCTTGCCTGATTATTTCGCATCATTTTCACGATCTTGCTCCATGATGCCCGTAGTTACAGTTCTCCCGTTTGTCACCATTTTGCCAATTTCAGCATCTGTCATCTGGTGAGCTGTTGGAACATTCCTAAAAAAGACGCCAGATGACAAATGTTGACGAGCAGCACAGCTTCAGGTTTAAGAGGTGCAACCAGTAAGACGTTTCCAGTCGCCCTAATCTCCGCTCTGCTTCAGCAGCAGCGTAAGTTCCCTCGTGCGCACCAGGGCCGGCTTAGGTAGTCTTTGCACCAGAAAGAAAGGTTAAAATTCGGAAACAAGTTCACATATGCAGATAAGGACGGTACTTTCTTTTACTCCTCCTAGAACTTCTCGTTACTTTTCGCTGGAGACTTGAGCGTGGCCAGAAAGTAAAGTTAGTCTAAAATCTACGGTTCGTTTCGCCTAAAATCAGTACAATATATTTCATCATTATATCAGGACATTTCAATTGAAGGTGCTCTCTGTCAATGCATGGTAGTGATATAGGGTTCCATTTTTTTTCTCTTGCAGCAACAATTGTCGTCGTACGCTATGACAAAATTTATGCAGAATAGAAAATGTGAATGTACGAGTAACTTCCGGAAGACAGCGCGTAAAAATACTCTCGAAAGGAATACGAGGTGTTCCGGCAGACAGCATTGAGTAACAGAAACGCGCAGGGGAAAATTACTAAAGTCTATTTTATTTTCGGTTCATATTGAATGAATATAAAATCATGCATAGTTTGTTATTTTAGAAATTGAGAAGGAGAAATAATTCATACTGCTGTCTTACGCCAAAAGTCACTACTATTTTAAACATTTATTACGCAGCACTATTATAAATACAAAGTTCTAGTTCATTGCGGTTGAAAGAAAAATACTGGGATATTTTGACACAGACTAACCAAAATGATACCTAAGTATTCAAACAACAAGATACTTAAAACTCTTTGAAAACGCTTGATGCGCTGTGGAAAAGGGAACAGCCATTGTGAAATGTTATTTTCCAAACAATAGATCATGAATTGGAGTAAGGATTTTGATGAGAAGATTCAACAAGAGTCCATCATAACCCTGTATTCTTGCTTTGGTAGCAGAGTTCGGACGTAGATTTCGTGTTGCTGACGAGGGTTGAACTGGAACAACGGAGTCGTCCCGAAGTCACGCTCTGGTGACATTCCTTGGCCCCCTCGATCGCCAGATTTAACTGATCCAGATTTTCTCTTTGGGAATATTTCAATTATGAAAGTTTTTGTAAACATTCTAAATACTCTCCAGGAATTGAAACAAAGAATAATTGAATAAATTTGCAATATTTCACCAGATATTCTGAGAAATGTGATACAAAATACACGTCGAAGAGTTCGTTTGTGCTTGGATAATAATGGTGAACAATTGAAGGAAAATTCATTTTAAGTTCAAACTACCAATTTTCTTCCTTCATTCACAATTTACTAGAAAATTGGATCGCTTACTGTTTTTATGTAATTATTATTTAAAATGGTAAAGTGACTTTTGGGACTCTTTATATATGAAGAATAATTAATATTCAGTTCAATATACATAATATTCGTTCATTTTAAAGTATCAAAATCGATAGCGTAGGAGTACACCCAGTCTAGCTTTTTTGGCGGAGCATAAAAAATGATTCATAATAATAAATAATTTTTTCAGCACAAATGCAGATATCGCCGGTACAGAAATTAATTGGTTAGACTTGGCTGCTAAAAAGTCAGACTGGGCAGCGAAAAACACAATAACTGAAGTCTCTGCCCCAAAATAAAATTATTTACTAAATTGTTACTCCCATAGGTTAGAAGTTTCATATTTTTTGGCTGCTCGTATTCGTATTTTTCTCATAACGCGGATAATATTCCTCTGAAGGCTCAATCAAGGGTGGAGTGTCAGCTCCCAAAAGTTTCAGGCATGTGCATACAAAGAGTCACACGATATTTTAAAGTGATGTTTAGCTCAAGGTGTTAATCCCTTCATGCTGAACAATAGGCCAGCGAATTAAGAATCACAACTGTAGAAGTCTCAACGAGACGCCCACACTTATTTTTAAGGTTGTAGTCTTACTAATTCAAAAACTGGCTCGTAACATACTTTGTATGTGACTGATTTCGGAATAAACGATTAATATTTTTCTTTCTTTTCTTTTTTGAATGGAAGCATACCGCATGAGTGGAGTTAAAAATATTCAGCCTAGTACCCATGTTTATATTCTCATAAAATTTAATCTGCTGGAATTATATTGCAACTGTTTTCAGTTTCACTCTGATGATTTACTACAACTTCAGATTACGCTCAGTTTACGTCAGTCTTAACTGTAACAGTCAAAACTGAGAGAGACAGAAACCCGACTGCATCCTTCCGGATGTACAAAAGACAGCTGTGTAGTTTGAATGAACGCGTCGATCAATTCCATGACCTAAATTACATGCATATTTCCTCAGCCATAAAATCGCTGAGAGTGAGTAGTATCGACGATGTCAGAACACCAAATGAAGTTGTAAAAATGTTGACAACCTCCAGTCGGACAGAGTTACACCCAGCAGTAACTACATTTTAAGTGGTTTCTTGTGAACGTTTTCATTCATGTTCTAATTTTAACTGCCCACAATTGCATAAAAAGCATCACCGGGAATACAGGGGAGATCCATGTCAGGTCGGAATATGCTGATCGTGGGGTCTACAAGGCCGTAAAAATGAAGGACAGTCCAATGATTTGCAGTCCGCCCAAGGGAGGGTACGAATGTGCACGTTTAGGGTATTTACCTGCATTTCAAAAGCCCCTTCCTGTTGATTCGTTATATGCGGTCAAGTCCATTCTCAATTGGTATGAGATGTTCTTCGTTTGAAAGTCATCAAAGTGTGATAAATTAATCACAAGAGATAAAATTTTAGAAATGAAGAAAACAGTATCTGTTTGGTATTTAACACGATCTTCTTCAGTTAGGATTACAGAGCAAGACTGAGCTTCTTCCGCGCCTTAATAAGTCAATTTGAAGGAATAGCTTTCATCATATCCATGTAAAAATAAATAGTTCTTTTACACCACATTGCTTAGATAGTAATTGAACACCCAGGATAAAAGATTTTTTCGAGATTGTGTAATGTATATTAGTTAAAAATAATCTATAAATGAGTGACACTTACCGAATTTTGACAGCCAGAGGAACTCATCAGCGGTTTTATTAGAAATTTTCCTCTTCCGTGAAATCTTCATTCGTAGAAATTTCGGTCCCAACTTGAAGGTTTTCGACATAGTAATTTTTTACAGAATTCGAGTACGCATTCTTCATCAGTGTAACCAAGGTGAAACGACCTGCAAAGTACGCTTGAGGTTCTTAACTCCTTCTTTGGAAGGTTTTCTGCTGAGACGAACCATTCTGAGACGATTTTATTTGCTCGAAGTATAGGAGTACTCTCAGAATTAATCGGTTTGTACAGAAATGAATCCAATAAAGATGAATAAACTCATGCTAATGTTTTTTTGGTTTTAAATCAGACATTTGACGAGTTTACTAGAGCGATTTTAAAAATATTCGAGTTGGGTATAAGTGTATTAACTCGTCCTTGCCGGGGAAAAGGTTAAATTGACTACGGAGAACAAAACCACGACATCGTCTTGAGGGATGAGGCACAGAATTGTGACGCATTACGTAGTGACCTCTACGGTGTGATGCTTGAAAGTTATGAGACATAGCTCACATCTGACTGGTAATAATAATAAGTTGGGAAAAAGTTAGGCAGAAATAAGTGCATTTCAATTTTTTCTTCCTGAGGCCAAATTTTAAATTCTCTAACTTCACACTTTTATTTTTCATTTCCGGTTTTAAAGTATTACTTTAGCGCAGTACATAAGTATACCCTGGGCGGTTAGCTTAGAGTGCATTGGTTTGGAGATGAGTGGAGGTGGGGCAAGTCTTAAGAATTTAAAAGCTTATGCATTCGGACACTAGCTTCCAATGGTTGTGCTGGTTCCATGAGGAGAAACGACACAAAAAATATGTATAAACGAAGGTTCAGAAGCGGTTCACCGGGAGAGAACATTTCTGAAGCCTTGAGTAAACAGCAGGTTTGAAAATATTGACGTGTTTCAAAAAAAAAACTTTGTAGGTATTATAAGGAATCAGGTTTATAAATTAAGATTAATCAAAAAATTTAAAAGTATTCTAGCATGATAAGTATTGAAACAAAATTTGTAAAGTCAATGAAAATGCATCTTGTAAATTTGAGTTGTCAATGATATATATTTACATGCATACAGAAAAGACAGTTGAGCTACAATATTGACCGGTAGTTCTTACAATCATTGTATGGTTTGCATTATTATTGAAACGATATTATCACACTACATTGTTATCAGAACGTGTTCTCTGCACAGTCCCATGAAATTGATCAACAAACGATCAGTCGACAATCGATCGTGAAAGACTCCCAGATTCCAACCTGCAAGTCTGGTCCCATCCCGTAGACGCAGTAGCCACATTCCAGACGATCTTGACGGGTAATAAAGTCTTTGAATTTGTCTGTCGAGCGACCACCGTAAACACTGCCTCACATTAGAGTGTTGCCAACATTGTCGCGGCCAAACATTAAGTGCTAACCTAACCAAACCTGGCCACACATAAAATTGGCCGGGTCCTGTCGTAAAATCATCTCTTAAAACTCGGGTGCGCATTGCGACCGCAGCCCTTTTCGAGACCGACACTCAAACCCGTATTTTGTGACACGCTGCTGCATTTTTAGCCTCTTGTTTGGCTATGATATTTGAGAAAAAGTGTCATCCTTTGAATGATTTTCAGGTGGACATAATGCTCAGCGGGCTGTGAGATCTTCCTCTTGTATTCGTCCAAAGCCAATGCAATAAAATGGATTATTTTTCTGGGATTGCACTGCAGAAAAATCCAGGGGCAGGATGCTGTTCCTGAGCTCATTGGTGGCGATCGTTTCATTGTTGCTGAGCGGTTGAGACGTGTTGTATTGGGCTGCGAAACTTGCCTGCAATTTTTCCGAAGGTTTATCATCGTTAGTTGATATTGGAATAAGAGTGAATTAGATTTGCAGACTTGAGATCAATGTAAATGTTTGTTCGGGCAAAAGAATGAATCAAGAACACAAAAAATCTTTCAGCACTCCAATGCTTAATGGCTTGAGGAGTTTCACTGAAATAAACAATATTCTTGAGTATAATTAAATAATAATACTGATACTCATACTCTTAATTCGCAACGTGACTTCTAATTCGCAACATGACTCCGAATTCATCACGACATTGTATAACTTGGAACTGAACCTTGGAGCTTTCTACGCTACAGTCGAAATAATATACCATAAAAAAATTAGCCTTGAGGGCAGGTGCTCTTTTTGATTTTAGAGCGGAATTTAACTTAGTGTCCAATTAATCCTAGCCGGACGATACCGCGCTTACGTGCAGCAAAGAAAGGGAGTCCTGGGAGTCGCAAAGTGTGTGTTAAATTTTCTGAGTGCAACGAAGATCGGTTTTCCTCTTTTACCAACTGTTAAAAAGAAGTCTGCGTAGGCGACGCGTTTGGAAACGAACTTTATAAAAAATACAAGTCGGATGAAAAGGAGAACCCACATCGCAAGAAGCACTGCGATTGAAATTGTTTTTCAGAATGCAAAGAATCTACTTTCAGGGTCGTGATATAATAATAAACATAATACTTAGAACATCAGAGAGTAACTGCTATGTAAACAGAAGAGGCAATATTATACGTAAGGTGAAAGTAAATGGTATATGACGGTACTAATCGATCTATATACATCTTACACATACACATGTAAACATGAGTCAACACAACGCGTCTCATATCTTTATTCAAATTTCTCCGTACGTGTCCTGAGCGAGTAAAAAGCATTACTTGCGTGCTATTCATCCTTATATTCTTTGATGCGAACAATTGTTATTCGTTACGTCATCACGGAAGCTAATTACGAGAGCGAGGCGTTGCCACCCTGAATTCTCAATTTCGAGGTCGAAAAGCCGAAAGTTGGCTTTTGTGAAAACAGTCAGACTAAGACTGAGACTAAACAGTCAGACTAAGACTAAGACTAAACAGTCAGACTAAGACTAAGACTAAACAGTCAGAGCAAGGAAAGTTGTACCTTCAATATTCTGCCACATGGGCCAGGAGGAGGAGGAACAGGCGACAAAGTCGAAAAGTTGAAGTCGAACCTCGAAAAGTTTGGAGAGTTGGAGGCCGAGCGCTCACATGCACCTCATCATGAGGAGCTGCACACTTGTGACTCGGCTTGCAGCGTCAAGAGGAGCTGTACACTTGTGACTCGGCTTGCAGCGTCAAGAGGAGCTGCACACTTGTGACTCGGCGTGGGCAAGAAGAACAGAGCTTTCATCTCAACTGAATAATTTTTCTTTAAATGCCGATTTGCTGCCGGTCGACGCAAAACGATGAAAACAACGTTAAAATAATGGCTTGAGAAATTTGTGCACGTTCGAATTTTATGGTGAATTTCTTTTATTTTTACTGCACCTTCGTTAAATTGAGTAGGTTTCATAAAAATTCAATACCACATATGTAGCGTTAACAGACTCAACACAGGGGCTTTCTGCCGCCTGAAGGTAAAATCCGCTGGCAGTTGTGTACCAAATATATAATTGCAACTTTGTAACATTTGATAATTGACCAATAAATTTTCTTAACTTATTCTTCAATTCATTCTACATGTTAAAAATGATTATTTGTAGCATACCTTACATATAATTTGTCGATGTGGACGAGTTTTTTCACCTTATAAACAACAGTTTCTAAAGTTTAGAGTTTACATTATTCAGGAAGCTTTAAATTCGACTGACATTAAATGTTTGTGTGAGAGTGAAGCGTCTGATGGAAGTGTATTCCTCTCATTTGGGCTTACGATGTTTTTTTGGTGCTGTTGCTGAAGTGGCCGACACAACACACATCTCTGAACAATTTCCATTCTTGTCAATCGTCAGAGTGCATTTTCACCCGACCTGACTTCCGCACTGCAATACCACAAAAGCAATTCCATTATGAACTGAGTTCCAAATTGTCGTCGGTGTACGTCATGGTGAACGCTGTTCCCGCGCTAGCACTCAGCGAAAGTATTAATCTTACATCCAAATGTCAGCGGAGTGCACAAAATTCTCACACTAAAAATTGAGGCATCAAAGTGTACCTAGAGCATACGCATGCTCTAAAATTCTCTTCCTTAGAAAAGAATGCAGGGATTTGTGTCAGTAAGTGCTTCGGATTCGTGCAGCATCTTTCACACGCATACGACCGTCAGTGTTGGTGTTGCAGTCGTATTCCTTGGTTTGCGGTCTCCCTTGGCTGCTCTGGGGGAGCTGTTTTTACGAAAGTTTCTATAATTTATCTATCATTTTGGAATCCAAAGTATATTTATCAATCATTTTAGAAATTTAGCGATAGAGAGGTGAGAAAGTTCGAGCGGGAAGTGTCAGCGTCGCTCGTCAGTGATCAGCTTGACGTTACTGCTGACTGACATTCACCAGCGAACTCTCAGGTACTGGAGCAAAGATGGCAATTTGTAGGTAAACTTGATAGCAAATCTCACTAGTTCACGTTGACGACAATTCTTGCAAATTGCATGCAGAACTTCTCAATAGAAATATTATTACTGAAGTAGTTATTCCGAGGGGCTTTGAAGATTTAAACATCACAAGAATAGAACAATGAAGTATGTCATAATTGTGTCAACAGTTGGTAAGTAATATAAATCAGCCCAATGAGTTCTAGGTTGCTCTAGTAAAATCATACGCTTTTGTGTTTAATCACAAGGTTTCAGGCTAAAAGTATACTAGATCGATGCGTATTAGTCTGGAGACTGCAAGTATGAGATGAAAGAATGATTATACAGTATGATGTTGAGTTGAAGAGACATACTTTTAGGATATACTCACATGATTTCAATTAATTTTCTACAGATTTGATTCGAACAATTAAAGGCAACAAACTTAATGCGAGTTGTGTTTAATCTTGTTAACACTATTGAAAAACAAATATTTCTTATTAAAGTGATCAAAACAAGATTTCTGATTTTTTTCGAATACTCAACAAAGTCTCTTTAACAGACGTCCGCGGTACTGAATTTCAAGCCTCATTAATGGTAACGTAGGAAATACATACTCATAGGTACGTGCATACATATGTTACACTTTATGTGTATGTGTATAAACTCTATCCTGATGTTATTACATCAGGCTACAGTTTATAACATCTTCATTCTCTTCTAACAATGTTGAATTTATGGTTTCAAGAAGATTAAACTCCCAATGGAATTAGCGAGCTAGTAAACTATATACTACTGTCAGTAGAGATATGTACCAAAACCAATTAATTGAAACACATAACGTCCACTTCACCTTGGTTCAGACGTGGCCCATCGCCTCGATTTCATCTGTGATGCAAACTACAAAATTACGTCATTGAGATTGAAATGCCTGATCAACTGCTCGATTCCTTTCAGCTCAAGATCGGAAATTTCATCGAGGATAACCTAATATTTTTCCACCCCCTAACAGCCCAGACATGAACCTGCCGTCCGCTTTCCTGACGCTGCTGACGGCCGTCCTGACGACGCCAGGCGGCGACAGCGGCGTCATAGCGCCCCCCCGGGGGGGCAACACTCTGGTGCAGGCACACGGCCTGGCTGTCAGCAGGGACTCCTCGTATGATCAACTGCAGTTGCCAAATTCTTGTGAGCTGTGGCATCATTTGAGTGTAAATTCGTACGCTTCTTGTCTTGTGGGATGTCTATTTCAGTTATTTATAATGTTGAGGAGAATTCTAATCGCCGTGTGGGCGAAATGTTTGCTTGTAAATACTCTGAAGTTCCTCTATCTGCCTCCGCCGAAATTCAGTTAAGGAAAATTTTGAGGTTTGTACTCTAGTAGCCATCCGAAAAATGAAAATAAATCATCCAGTACACTGAATTTTTCACGCTACTATTTACTAGACAACCTCTAATTGGATCTGTTGATCATATACTGTAAGCTCCGTGGTCAAAAAATTAGTCCCCTGCAACTAATATGGCGTAGGAACTCTCCGAGCACCAACAATGGCGGCAATGGTGGCATTCAGTGTACAAGTGTCCTAATGAATACCTAGTTAATTTTAAATCATTCTTGCATCAAGTGATACGTAAAGCGGCCACAGTACGTGGACGACCTTCTCGACTCCTAAGTTTTCGTTTTACGTAGTCCCACAAATTTTCCATTTTGTTCATGTCTGGTGACTTAGCTGGCCAATCTAAATGCTTGACGTATCTTGAATGACTGTCGTGCCAATTAATGACTCTTCAAGCCTGATGCACTTGGCAATGGTCATCCTGAAAGATAGGCGAAGCAATATGCCTTCCACCTTCCAGATACTGGGCAAATAACAAAACTTGGTTGTCTAGTACCTCAACATAGCCATGCTGGTTCAGCTTGACGGATAGCTCAACTAAAGGAGCTCCTTCTGTGTTGTTGAAAAAGACCCACAACATGACAGACCCTCCTTCTCCTCCTCCATGACCGTACTGCTAAACTAATAGCGAGACTGTCAGATATGGCAATCCGTATCAGTGATACTGAAAATGACTACATTTCATGTCAGAGTTACCGTAAATAAGAGGGCATCTTAAGAATTTAACATCATTTGCCTCCCTATTTTGGGCGGGGGCTTTACGACTAGTGTCTCCTATAGTAGGCCTAGCCTTGTGATAACCAGGTAAACACGGTCTTGTGATGACCAGGTAAGCACGAGCTGCAACCAGCGCACTGAGCGACTCAATCGTGATTGCTTTGGGTGCGATTCGCAGCATCTGGTGCACAATTTTTCCTGATGGTCTCGTGATAACAGAGTGTGAATATCGCTTTAATACATACCTACGTTATGCCGAAAGGACAGGAAGATCGAAAAGTTGAAAACTCTCCCATTCCTTAAATATGTTCTCTGACTATGATTTTATTGTCATTCCGTCTCTCAGAGCTCGTAATTTAGACAAACATTTCAAAAATATTTTCCTGTATTTCATACCGGCATGGCATTCAGAAGAAAGTCGCAAAACCTTGAGAATAAAGGTATAGCCAACTTAGTTTCCACGGATTGACGAGAAATTCTGGGTATTTCTGATGTTTCTTTGTGCAACGTTTCTTTGCCCACCATAGTAGGTGGAATTCACCGTATCAACGCACATTTCACGGTGAATTCACCTTAACGAGTGCACGACTAATGGATTTATTAGGCTGATCTCCTAATGGATTTTTCGATCAGGTCTGATGGAGATGGTTCCTTCGTATCCATGGTACCGATGCGAGTCGTGTTTACTCCTTGAAGTTTCTTGGCGACCTAACTTTGATTTATATTCGTATTATAGATACACATGGTCGACAATTAGGACAATGGTGACCCATTTTGTTCATTCACTTGTTCAACTTCTCTACAACTCGGAATGGTAGATGTTGCACAAGGGTTTCGGATACATCATGGCTTCCGCTTGCAAAAGTTTGTTAGATTGACTCGAAGGATCATTAAAGATTCCTTGTCGCAGAACTCAAAGTGGAAATACGACAGCAGTACAGAAACGCGAAAGCATGAAATGTGCACACTTACGACTGAATATTGAGGTTCCTTCAAGTTTGTTTCTCAAAACGGCGTACAGATTACGCTGCTATTTACTCTAAATCTAAAAAATGAACTTTTTCAAGGCATGCTGTGTGAAAATAGAGGCATCAAGATTCAATTGCGGTACCTTATGCTGTTTATTTGTATGATGACCTTCCAAATATTAATTAACCATGGTCAATACTACTTATATTCCCGAATTGTTGTCAAAACAGAAAGGATTTTTTTCATGAAAGTAGTCTAACTCCAAGGCGCAATTCACAATCCTTTTGTTCGGGATAATTTTCATCCCTGTTAACGAGACGTCGAAGAAAGTCCGCGGACAAGACTGCTAACATTGTAAAGGAATGACGCAATAGTCTTTACATAGTTTAAAATACTAAAGTAAACCTACCAAAAAATCTGGTCTATCTAACTCAGACCGCAACACCCACCAATCGACCACTTACAGGCAGTTGCATGTACAGGGTGGCGCGAAAGTTCCTTTACTATTTTGAACATTTATAACACAACAACTAATGACGCTGTAAAAAATACATATGATATGAAAGAAAAACTTTTGAAGTTTTATTACTTTAATATAATTTTTTTACTATGTTCTCCATCATCATTTAAACGCAAGTGTATTCTACGTACAAAATTTTCCATGTATCTTTTTGCTCGTTGGTCCTTGCTGTACATATATCGGTATTTTTGGGATATGATAATTGTGTCAATTTTGATAACAAAACATTCTTCAAATCTCTATCATTGATGCAGGATAAAATTTCAAATTTTTTTTCTTACAATTCCTATGTAGCTCATTTTCATAGCTGTAATAGTTATCGTGCAATACGTGTTCAAAATGATGAAGGGACTTTCGCGCCACTCCGTATGTCCTTCGCTTCCTTTCTCCAGCGGGCCAAGCAAAGTTTGACATTTCTCTTTCATTGAAAATTGACTTTTGGAATTTCTTCATAAAAGATAAGATATTAATAATATTAGTTATTTCATACACAACTAAGGTCAGTGTATTGGAGCGTGCCGGATCTCGCCGAGGTGCTGGAGCGTCTCGTTCTCTGAAAAAAATGGCGGCGACTGTCGTCTGCTGAAAAAAGGCCCGATAACTCGCACTGAAATCGATCCTGACGCCGTCTACTACTACGCTTACAGACTTGGAGGTAAACTTGGTTCATACACAACAAAATGAACGTCTCTTTTCCTAATATAAGAAGCCATAAATTCGTTCTCTGTCTCACGTGCTGCATCATTTTACTTTTTCAACAATAAACCTGCGGTGTGTTGTACACCTCCACGCTCTCGTGACGCAATTCTGTGTACCTTCACAGGTCTAGGAGGTTCCAAGGCGAAAATCGTCCGTGAGAGAGACGATCTCTACTACTTCTTCCAGACAAAAGTTCGGAGTTACGAGGAAGCAAAGAAGAGTTGCGAGAAATGGCCTGGCTTCCACTTGCCCATCATCATCACTCGGGCTCACTACGACGCCCTCGTCCACAGTGACACAGACTCCAATGCTTTCAGTATGTGTTAAACTCGCAATATGTGTTAAACTCGCAGTATGTGTTAAACTCGCAGTATGTGTTAAACTTGCAGTATGTGTTAAACTTGCAGTATGTGTTCAACTTGCAGCATGTGTTCAACTTACAGTATATGTTCAACTTGCAGTGTGTGTTCAACTTGCAGTATGTGTTCAACTTACAGTATGTGTTCAACTTGCATTATATATTCAACTTGCAGTATATGTTCAACTTACAGTATGTTGTCAACTTGCAGTATGTGTTAACGTTACAGTATGTGTTTATCTTACAGTATGCGTTCAACTCACAATTTGTGTTCAACTTACAGTATGTGTTCAACTTGCAGTGTGTGCTCAACTTACAGTATGTGTTCAACATGCAGTGTGTGCTCAACTTACAGTATGTGTTCAACTTACAGTATGTGTTCAACTTACAGTATGTCTTCAACTTACAGTATGTATTCAACTTACAGTATGTGTTCAACTTACGCTGGCAGCCATATATGTAGCGTTTATCGAAATGGTGCCATGAATATGTCAGTCATGATTATGAGGAACATAATTCACGTTGTTGCGTTCATCTGTTCACACGTCTTGTTCGTCTCCTCCCATTTTCTTTATCACTCCATCGTCCACATTTTGCGCTTTTCCCTTTCGTTCTCATGCATTCTCCTGCGTTCTCTGGTAAGTCTCTTAAAGCAAACGAAGCAACTCCTGCACCCATTTTGCATCTTGCTGGTGATCTCCCAAATTCTCTTTATTCATCCTTCTCGCTTGCGCATTTTTCCTTTACCTTTAGTTTTAGAGCTCTTTCTTCATTCATTATATTTTAATCTCCTCTTTCAATAGTGGATGAACGAATTATATCATACAACAGAGCATGCACCAAGAGGTCTCCTGACAGCTGATTTAGGATTAAATTTGTTGGCGAGTATTTTCATGCATTCGGCAAAGATTTCTCGTACATTTACCTTCGTTTGCCCGTGATGAAAATCTACTGTAATTTCCTGTTAAACTTGCAAAACCTAAAAGAAATTTACATATCGTCGATATCAAAATGGGCGCAGGAGCTGCTTTGTTCTTTTATTTGAGAGACTTGCCAGAAGTAAATAGATGCCCATCGCATTGGGTAACTACAACAACCTGTCAGCTCAGTACCTGTGAAGGTAGAAATGTCACTTGAGTATTAAATATTAATGAATATTATTCTTAGCTTTGAAATAGCCAACGTTAGTTGAATATTTCAATGAAGAAAGTTGTGAAGAATAATCGTTATTTGTTTTTAGAGCTGCTGTAAATTATCCTTTTAGTTAATCAGAGTACTTCACAGCAGGATTACCATGAGAAACGGAGCTTGATATACTGTGTGGATGTGCGACTACTTTTCTAAAGACCGTTGCTAACCTCAGCACTAAGCTCCTGTTTTCATTCAGAATATACGTTTTCGTATGATAACTCTACGCTCATTTCAGAGAGCTTCTTCATCGACCTGCACATTAATGCGTCGGGATCCTACGTGTGGGGCAACGGTTTGGACTTCAACACGACCACTCAAGTCAACCTCAACATGGGCATCACAGAAAGCAACGAACAAGCAAACAGAACGCTCAAAATTTTCATGGTTGTTCAAGGCAAATTCAACGACGGGTCGTCCAAGGCGAGCGCACCAGTCGTTTGCCAAGCCAACTTGGACGGAGTGCCATGGAACTGATGCTGCCTGCCCCCTTCCATGCGCTATGATTCAATTAAAAATTTGTCCCGAACATGAACGATATTTTCACGGGGTAAATCTTTAGAACCGTGATTCAAACTACTAAAGTTGCCATTAAATGAGCGAGTTCAGTTACCTGGCCATAACAGAACTGTATTCATGAGAGAAGTCCATGGTTTTATCGAAAGGCTTTTCAATTTTAAATGAGTTCGAATACTCAGTATCAGGTTCGAATTGAGATTTGTTTGAATAACGAGGCCAAGAATGATCCATTTGCAGAAATTTATTAATTCATGATGTAATTAAAGGATGGCGGAGATTTAACGGATAAAATTTTTCAGTATTTTGAACATTGAAGCTAGGATGGGCCGCTGAGGTGAGCAGTGACGGCCTGGCGAAGATATCGGGAAGGGAATTGCAGCAGGGAGTCGTTATTGGCATTATATCTTTCGTGGCCACCTTCCCAAAGTTCTTCAACTTCAAAAGATCTTTTAACTTCTAATGATATTTGATCTATACTGCACGATGCACATTTCCAATTCAATAATGTGTGATCATCAGCGGCCCGGTTGATGCGGGTAGCATGATGAATGCAAATTCAGTCGACTTCTTTTAGGTTGTCAATTGAGCTTATAAAATTTCTAATCTATTAAAAAATTGATCATTAAGTTTTATTGAAAATTTATGACTCTATAGATATGTAAATATTTATATTGAGTTAAAACTTTTATTATTAAACTTACAACCCAGAAGAAGTCGACTGAATTTACCTTCAACATAGATAATCGTGGGAGTCAAATCTAACTATATACTAATACACAGTTGTTGCTTGCTTGGTGGTTTAGCTTGCCCGTCTTTCTGTCACGCTCTAAAGGATTTACATTAGAGAAAATTCCCGGGTCCGCATTGCTAAACTAATAGCGAAACTGTCAGATAAAGCAATCCTTACCAATGATACCGAAAATAACATTATTGTATGTCAGAGTTGCAGTAAAATGAGGGCATCGTTAGAATTTTACAGCATTTATCCCGCTATTTTTGGCAGGGTGCGTCTATTAGTCGTGTAATAAATAGCAGGTAACACGTACAAGACTTAATCAACGAATCACAACTTGGGACCGTAGTTAACGCTTTACTGCCCGCAGACTGAATTCGGAGCACATACTGAAATTTCACTTACTTGTGCTGCGTGCCGTGAAAGCAGTGTGAAGCCTCAAGGACTTTCAGTGTATCCTCGATTTATCGAAGAAAATATTATATTAAACGCTACTTATTTATTAAAATAAGGGACGCTCAGGATCTACCTTGTAAAATGCATCATTAGAAACATCCTCTGTTATTTCTAAGAATGAAACAAAGGTCACGCACACCTAAGCAGCGCGCATCCTCAAGGGGTACAGAACAGAGAGCTACAGTTAAATCCTACGGTAAAGTCGAGTTACGAATTGTTTCAATATCCTCGAAGATTTCAGAAAACGTACGGATAATTTGAAATATGGTGACGTCTTATGCGAATCACCTTGAAGCACAGCACCGTGCTTCTCGCTCGACATCCACATTTAAACTGTATTCTGAAGACGGTGTTTTGCCGATGAATGACACGTGTTGTGATAGACGGTGTATATGCGAGCACGAATGTAAACGACGAGTGAAATGATGGCCACAGCCGCATGAGCTCAGTACGACTTGCGGGTACCGAGACACTTTAATTTCTTCCGTATGTTGTCATTAATATGTTTCATCTGAAGAAAGTTTTGATTTGGGTGAGGGAATGGTCCCACGGCGGTTGTACAATGAAATTTTTTTTGGTCGTTCAGTTTATTATACTCTCACAAGAGTGCAGTATGTGAAAAAAATTAGGAGAGCGAAAGCTGCTGTTTAATATTATGTGTATTGGCAAGTACGATAACTCAACCTTTGATCACGAAGATTGATTTGACATATGCATACAGCGCGTAGCAAATTATTATCGAGATGACAGTTCTACGATTTATTCAAAAATCACTCGATCAAATTGTACGAGATACTCACAAACTGCTTCAGGTCGATTTTTGAATGTGTAGTGCAGCAATGGTGCTGTTATTTTTGAATATGTAGTGAAGCAATAGTGCTGTCATTTTTGAATGTGTATGGCAGCAATAGTGCTGTTATTTTTGAATGTGTAGTGCAGCAATGGTGCTGTTATTTTTGAATGTGTATGACAGCAATAGTGCTGTTATTTTTGAATTTGTAGTGCAGCAATAGTGATGTTATTTTTGAATGTGTAGTGCAACAATAGTGATGTTATATCCGCGTCCTCAGAAACTTCGGCCATCTGATCTTGTTTTCTCGAATGGCCTTTTGTCACATAAATGGCGAGGAACTTAGAACGAATATATATCATAACGAAAATATTTTCTGTACTTCTGGAAACAATCTACAAGAATTCCTCAAAGCGTTTATCATTTGGATATTCAATGAAGATTTGATACAGCGAAACTAGAAGAAACATTCATTAATAAGGAACCTTTATCAAGAACCTTTATTAATTCCAACACGTTTTACTGTTGGGTTTTCAATGCCTTACAAGCACTGGCGTAGTCAGGGATGTGAAAAATGTTTGGTTTAAACTTCCTTTTCTAAGGGAAGCACTCCGTGGTTACGTGAAATTCCATGCCTGAGCCGGGATTCGAACCCTAATGTTCCAGCCGCGAGGCAATCACACTAACCAGTACGCGATGGAGCCCACGCACTCCAATAATGAGCCGCAAACATTAATATTCCTGCGTAACTTGCAATTTCACAAGTGCCTGTTGAACTGACAGGATGTCGGGGTTACGTCATGCAATGGATGTCTATTTACGTCTGGTAGGTCTCTCAAGCAATCGAACAGAGCAACTCCTTGATTAACTCATCTTAATATCCACGATAAATTACTCGCATGTTTTGCAAGTTTGGCAGGGTGGTACAAAGATTTTATCACGTGAAAACTAGATGCAAATGTGTGATGCGTCTTTCAGATTACAAGAAAATTACAATGTTCTCACTCAGTGTGAGACACTCGGCTGCATCTATTTGAAGTTGAACGTAACGACGAATCCTAGATTTAAAAAGCTATTGAATTCCGAAAATATCTATGACTCAGCTGGTACGACCAGTCTCGTAAATGGAAAATATTTAACTGTATTCCTGATAAGGTGTATACATGCAGGTTGGGCCTAAGCCCCAGCGCGAGTGAGATTTCTAAATGAAACAATGAGTAGCGAACAAGAATGAAGCGAGTGGTTAGAGCGGCGAACGAAAGATCAAATTTAAAAAAATTGTAATGAATGTCATGTTTAATCTTCCTTTTGCCATGGACAAACTCCACGTAGGGGTCTCGAACCCGGGACCTCTTATTAGGCAGAAATCACGGTATTACCTGCACTACAGACCACTATCCTATCTGAAGAATAGAATCAGATGAAATAAGGCTTGCTAGTGTTTCCAAAGTGGATATGAAGCTCATCGATGCCCTCATGCAGTAGAAAACGAAGCAGACTACCCAGTCTAACTTTTTCACTGGAACATAGATAATTAATTACGCTTAATTTTGCCCACCCAAGCATTGTTATCAATTATTTTATCAATTCGTCGGTCCGGCAGCGATAACGTTAGACTGGGCAGGCAGGAAGATAATCAGTAAATTGCATTGGACACGGGAGTGAGGCTCCATCTCGCACCTCAGTGATGAGGAGGCACCCACGATACAAAGTGAAGCATTCATCATGTTTAAAAATAACTTTATACGAGGAATAGATCAGTGGATAAACGTTAATAAATCGAATTATTGAAATTTCACTGGGATATAAATAAGCTTACTGCATTAGATATTCACGAATTTATTTAACACAACACTAGCTGTACCCGACTACGCGGTGCTGTCGCTCAGACTCGTGAGTCGTGCATAGAAAAGGGTTTCAGAAACATATATATAAATATAACACTCTCGTATTCTAATGTAACGTTGCATCAAAATTTCAAATGAATCAGCCAAAAATTTTTGAGATTCAAGATTTTGAACGAACGAATGTTTAAATTTTTATTTATACAGGTTATGTAGATGAAGAAAAGTGAGTAGAATTCAGTGCTCTGTCCGTGATTATGGTGCCCCAAGAAGCGCTTGTCGCTGTCCCAGAGAGCGGCCATCCCGAGCTGCCCTCCAGCACCG